>PQXK01000142.1:0-95527 GCA_004786245.1 Botrytis hyacinthi | reverse complement strand
TGGTGGTCACCCACCCAACTACTAATCTACCGATCTGAAGCTTGTGTATGGCAGAGCGGACGGGATGCCCAATTCTCTTCAGTCTATGGTCGTATGTGGTAGGAGGGAGGCATAGGGGGATTATGTAGATAATGCAGAAGGAGGGGGCGGGGGGTTGTGAGATTTGATTCATGCGGTCAACCTAGGATGGAGCTTTTGGTAGGCGGAGGGATTGGCACGGTCACATAGATTGAGGGGGCTCGTATGAATACGAACATATACATGTTGAGTATGCAGTTCAGGATACAGAAGGAGTGATAAAGAATTATTGTTAAATAGTATATTATTTTAATCTAATTTGAGAATCATTAGAATCATTAGAATCATCAGATACCCACGCCACTGATCAAGCCAACTCGATTTATACCAACTTTCTCAAAAGTATCTCCTGCTTAACACACGGCATAATCCCCGCATTCCAGTAAACGTTTTCCGGTCTCCTCACTCCCTCCGGAAACTTTAGTTCGTATCCCTCCAGTATTTCTCCTACAACAAGTTTGATTACGGCCCCTGCATACCATCTTCCAGGACATGTTTGTCTTCCATTTCCCCAAGCTAGATTACCAGGTTCTATGTTTGTGAATTCTCGGAGGGGATCAGAAGTGCCTGTCTGTATTTGAGCGAGCGATTGGTAAAAGCGAGAGGGATCGAATGTAGAGGGGGAGGAGGGTCCGGTGTAGTATGTGGGATCGCGAGATAGTGAGGAGGCAGCCATGGATATGAAGGTTCCTATTGGGAGATACAGGCCGGTCGAGAGGGTGTGCGAGGTAAGGACTATGCGGTCGAATGAGACTAGAGGGGTTTGTTAGTAACATGGTATTTCCAAGGGGTTGAGATACGCGTACGAGCATTAGGTTGATTATATCGCATAGATTCTTTCATGAAACTATCCAATTTCCTCAATTTGCCCACGCTGGAAATTTTCCATAATCCATTATCTTGTTTCAAGGCACCTTTGATTTCAGCACGCAAGTCGGGGATGTAGGTGGGTCTTTCGCAGAGATCATATAGTGTATGAACAGCAACCATTGTAGATGTGTGTAGCTATTTAGTATCTGGTCAGCTTGTACAATGAATGGTTATAAATTGAAGCGGAGATTAAAAACTAACTGCTGCAGAATTCAAGACTAAAAGCTTCAAAATGATATCCTTTGGATTAACAACTTCCGATGTTGAGATGAGGAATCCCAATAGATCATTGGCTTCATGACCTGGTTTTTGTCTCTCCCGTATAGCGGGCCCTAAAATTTCAAGTGCCTTTGCAAGAATAGCCTCCATACGACTTTCAGGCGCTAGTAATAGTCGTAAGCATGGCCGCAATACACGAGGGTATGGACGAAGTGTATTGGCGATAAAAATAACTTCATTCAAATATGCAGAGATGGTGTCAAGCCAAGCTTGATCACGAGAAAGCGGAAGGCCAACGAAAACTCGTGAGGATACTGCGAGAATCATCGAGTATACAAATGCATACGTGGATATTGGTGTGTAATCTAGATTTGATAGTAAGACATGTGATGATTCTCTAACAAGTGTGTTCAAACAAACCTTGCGAATTGCAATGTGATAGAGATTTAGCCATCGCAAACGAAAGTTCTGACGCCATATCTGGTATAAATTGAGCTGTGATAAATTTTAGCATTGATTCTTGATTACAGGGGCTTGATGTGTTACACTTACGCAAATTCTGGGTAAGTTGCACTCTGCAAACATCAGAGTGGTGGCGACTCTTTAGAATAACATCTACACCACTAAATCGGCCCAGCCATCTTTCTATGAGAGCAGTAGACTGATCAAGCTTTTTTTGGGGCAACATTCTTAATTCTGCGAGGAACTTATGAGAGAGGATCAGGCGTTCCATATCCTCCGTTTGAACAATGAAGGGCTCATCTTTGTACTATGCGGCGTTTGATCAGCTTATTCCACCCGATAACGTTTAAAGATAGAACAAGACCCTACCTTACGATATCCTTCATCCACGAGATGGTGTCCGTTAAGTACAAATTCTCTTTTCGCAGCAGCGTGGGTGAAGTCCCAGAAGCCTGATTTTCTTCCAACTCTTGGGATGCCAGGGAACCGCAGTTGGCGAGGGGAGGTCAATACAAGTAAGATAGTGAGAGCAAGAACGACAGAGAGAAAAATCTTAAGCGACATGGTTTGCAACATATCGAGTTTCGTTTAAATTGACTGATCGCAGTGGAGAATAGTATAGTGATAGATAAGGTGAGAAATTTTTATTCTTTGGATTTCTGATTTAACAATAATGACATTACCCAGGTACCTACAATATACTTGCAGCATTTTATTTATTAACCTTGTAGCATTTTCAAGCGCTATTGGTCATCGATTCAGCTCAGCTTACTGCGTATTCACTCGTCGATATTGTCTAAAAGCCAATCAGATCTCAAACAGTGAATGATGAAGTGATGTTCTAAAATAAAAAGGTTGAGTCAACACATATTTCAGTGAGCTTGATCAACATTTTGCTTCTATGAATGTGGGCTTCAAACTGGTGGTGTGTTCGAGACCAGAGGAGAACACGCGACTGCTACACAGAGCACGTAGACGATCACAGTTATTCAAATCGATTCTGATTAAAGTTATTGGTCTTAGATGATGGTATGTAGATGTGATATGATTGAACTCTATATGTATATAATCTAGTTGAGTTGCGAAAAGTAACCAGCGTCTGATACAATACCGGCCGTTCTGACCCGCATGAATCAATTGATAGTCCGTCGTGCACACTCTCTACCAAAGAATCCCCACGTCCACCAGTTATTTATAGATATTTAAACATCTAGCTCTATCTCTCAAAAGAATGTACACCATAATATATGGACCATCGCTTCCACGTCCCACATGATGGTGCGGCGACAGAAAGCCACGGTGAGTAATCGGTCTTTGTTCAATCTTCTTGCACTTAAATAGATCACACACCATAGAATATTGGTGTGAGCCTGCGTATGGCAAGTATACCTTCCCCCGTTCTCCCTCTAAAGCTGAATATTTGAAGAAATGACCTACCGTTTTTTTCCAACAAGCCAAAGAGAAGTTCATGTCATTGAGCTATACACAGGTAACATCTTCAACGGAAGCTAGGTCGTTGTTGAACATCAGATGAAGCTTGGCTATTGCTTCTCGAATGGCGAACCGTCGCACTTGAATCTGATCCCTGACACATGGGACCAGATGATGAGAGTCATCCGATGAGTCCCTTTGCTATTAAAGACTGAGGATTATGCAGGGCGATGCTGTGAAAATGAGCACTACTCATGAACAGACCACAAGTTGGTATATGAGTACTTGGCAATAGGTCAAGAGCTCGAAAGCGACCTCAAATCGAAGTAAGAAGACGTCAAAAGACGCAAAATGTGTGAGCACACAATAACAGTCCAGCGCATTGAAAGCATAGGAGCGAATAGAAAAGTGTAGGCCGATTTGCTCTTCGGACGGAATGAGAGCCAAGTGACACGGAGGATCAGTCTCAGAGCCCAATTTAATGTCCGGTGGGATATCGAGAGGTCAAGTATTGGCCTGAATGTGTGTCGTTTGTCGCGGAGGATAAGGAGATAGGAAATAAAGGAGAAGTGATTGTATTGTATAATTGTGTACTTTAATGCGGAAAGGATAGAGTGTTTCCCCAAACGCCATGAAATGCATGTTCGCCGTTCGTTCAAAGTCATTGACTCAACTCCATTTATAATTGTGAAAACAGTGCGAGCATCATCCTGCGGTACCGCAATAATATGTCAATCATTTTCTAGGTGGCGTTTTGCCCCAGAACTGCTCTTTGATTTCGTCCTTGAAGTATTTAACAAATCGACTGTTCTTTTCAGGATCGTCGATATTGGTACCACCCATTTCGGAAGGGTCTTTGCCATGACGAACTTCGTGAACTCTTTTGTGGACGTTGCGGACTGCACTATGAAAAGTAGGGCTTCTTAGAAGCTGAGTACATGTTAACAATAGCAACTCGAAATCGATGCATGTGGAATACGAACTCGTGCGACTGCCCAAGCCTGAATCAAATGTTAGCAAGGGTAACAAAGGTGCTATGCTTTGAAGAGTAACTTTACCTCAAAGGCTGCTAACCATAATGGCATATCTGTTAGACTCGAATTATCATGATCAATTCTACACCAGGTAGAAATGTTAAGGAGAATTCTATGATGAAAGTTGAAGGCGAAAATCTTTGACTGAATCAGCTCGGTTAATGAGACAGCATTTGATTAGTCATCAATTAGTCATCGAAATGCCAATTGAAACATAACCTACCTACACGTGCTTACCACGCTTGCCTCGTCTCCAGCTCAGATTTCTTACCACAATTGCTCTTTCTTCATACACCATTATACTATGTAGATCGACCACCTTCCTGCTTCATATGGTGAGTTGCTGCATGTCGGTGAAAACAAATGTTTTGTAAGTTCCTGTTTCTCTTCTTTTTCTTCTTCTTCAACTCTCACTCTTTCTTTGCGTACACACATTCACATCAAACTTTCAAAGATTTTGGTATTTGTCTTTCCTACAACTGGCATTATTCTTTTTGCTGAACTGTCATATCCTTACATCACTGTTCTCTGCATTACTGTTCAAACCTCCCCTGTTCGCGAGAAGAATCTTTTCAGTTCAGCGCTCTACATCAATCTGCTCAGAGGCATAACAACCTATCTTTCTCCATCCTGAACACTTCTTATAACTCACTCAAGCTATATTCACTGGGAAATTATCTTTCATTGTTTGTTTATATGCCTCATCGGACGCCCATTGGTGTCACCATTTCTATTCAAAATCGTATACGCTCCTTCCGTTCTAAATCATCGAGTGCCTCGACAATCATTTCTTCTTCGCGTCAAAAAGATCCAAACGATACCATAAGCCGCAAGTTTCTCTTCAGGATGACTCACCCCTGTTCATCGAAACGAGACTCTGCTATCAATATGTCTAAGGAGAGTCTCCTTGATTACCATGATGGTACTTTTATGCCTCAAGGAGATGGATGCTCTTCTAGCAAGGGAGCAGATGATGCAGAAGAACGTGCCGTACAAGTAGTCGAAGCAGGACTTGCTGCAGCAAGCGACCCAAAGACAGCAATGCCATCATTCTTGAAGATTTCACATGACGGTATGCAACTTACTCAACATTACTTCAGAAAACAGATACTAACTCAACACTAGAAATGAAGGAAAAATATGCCCTATTGACGAAAGCAGAAGAAGATCGTTTGGCTAGCAAAGATGATCCCAAGTGGGCGAGAGAAGAACCGGATCGTGAACTCGATCGTTATGCCAACGTACATCCATGGGCTGCCAACCGTATCAGACTCATCGTCCCCGAAGGTTATAACGATTATATTAACGCATCCCCTGTTACTTTGACATCTACTGCAGAGAAGCAAAGTACGATGAAGAAAGGTCTTCAAGATAAGTACATCTGTATGCAAGGTCCGAAGTCTCAAACTGTCGATCATACCTGGCATATGATGTGGCATTCAATCTCAGTACCAGATAATGCAGCACCTGGCGTCATCATCATGCTTAGTCCTCTAGTTGGACCTAATCCTGCTAAGCCTGACGAGATGATGGAGAAATGTTATCAATACTATCCCATGAGTGAAGAGGACCCACCTCTTATTGTTAACGAAACAGGAGCTCTAGGAGAAGACTTTAAGGCCCAGGTTCGATTTTTGCAGAGAGAAGATAACATTGAAGGTACTGGTATCGAGGTTCGTAAACTCGCCATGTCTGTGGAGAATGAGGACGAAGAGAAAATTATCTGGCATTTCTTCTACCCTCTCTGGCCTGACATGGGCTCTTTGAACAGTCAAAATGTCAAGAGTGTTTTGACATTGATGGATCTCTCTCGAGCGAAAAATGTAGAGGAAGAGAATCCAAGAGTTGTACATTGCAGCGCTGGTGTCGGAAGAACCGGTACTTTCGTTGCTTTGGAGTTTTTGTTAGGGGAACTTCAAGGTGGAGCTTGGGAAGGCTGGGATCAGTCAGAAGAGAAAGGTAACGATGCCATTTTTGAGACGGTCGATCAATTGCGCCAACAAAGGAAGACTATGGTACAAGCAGTGGAGCAATATATCTTCTTGTATGAAGTGTTAAGAAAACTGTGGGAAGAAAAGTATAGGTTACCATGTATCGGTGGCGAACATACTCACGATTCTCCTCCTGAAGAGGGAAAAAATCCTGTCTTCAGAGCCATCCCAGGGACTAAATAGCTTAACGATGAAAGTCTCTTGGCATTCGGTAGATGGAGGGGTTTTGGAGATGAATTGTTGCTATTCCTTGCTCTTTCTACTTGGTGTTGTGTTTGGAGATGATTAGGAGGTGGTTAATGGGAGGGAAGGAGAGATAATATCTCTGTAATAAGCTAGAACGAGGCACGACTGAACCTAGAAATGAATTTCTCTTTCCATCGTTATATTGTTTGTTTTCTGCTTGTATGATGATTGGGGAACGATATGCCTTGCCAAAAGCCCAGCATCTCTTTATATCTTGACAAAGTAATAGTGAAATGATTCAAATGAAACAAGAGAGTGAGATTACAAATTGCAATATTAATTCTTGTTGACACAGGTATGGTGAATAGCGAGTCTACCGTTTGGCTCAGTGCTTGCTTGTCTGTAAGTCGGGTCCACCAGTGGGTGTACAGACTCATGGGACAATACAAAAATAAACTTGTAAATATCTTATAATATATCAAATCATTCATTTAAGGAATTCTTACAATCCTTAAATAAAGATAAAATAATCAAAATACGAATTCTGAAATCAAATAATTGAAGAATGAATTTATGAAAAATATTGAAAATTGGGAAGTGTCCCGTCAATCCATGCACCCACTGGTGGTCCTGAGACTATCGATGTACTTAATATATGCTGACTCTATTGGGGTGCGAACGTGATAATCTTAAGGGTCGAGAATGGGGCGTTGATATCGGGGTGGACTCAGAACAAATTGACAGTTTGGGGGCACGGAGAATGACATGGTGAAACTAGACGGAACAAGAGATCCTATTGAGATGTGATGTTGAGTTTTTCAATGGGCAAGAGAGAGGGGTAATGGCGAATAGGAGTGGTGAATGTTAAAGACTCAGCCTCTTAAATCTGTACCGGTGAATGAATGGTGTTTGTGGAAGTAATTGTCCTAGACAAATCGCGGATGGGGTATGTAAGGTTAGTGTGGGAGTATACTCCTTTGTCTTTATAACATAGAATGTTGAAGAGAGCGGAAGACGATATATTCCTGATCATTTCGATCCTGTGCATGTTCTAGGTTAGGATAAACACGCTTGGTTGCTTTGGGGGGGTCGAGAGTGGGTTGGGTAGATAGGGGTAATAGTTCAGGTTTTGAGTGCATGGGATGGTATTTTCGTGGTCTTTCTTGATATCTTGTTTCAGATGAGAATGTTTGTATTGTCTCTCACTTTTCTTCTGATTAATGTATACATAGTAAAGGTTTATAACATTTGATTGACAACGATAAAGCTTGGGGCCTTTCACACCAGAATTGAAGTGAAGGAGAGGTTTCAGTATCTCAGTCTTTGGAAATTTCTGGGCTTGCAACAGACGGTATGGAAGTCACTGGAAGCTAGCAATCTAGTCAATATCAATGATACTTATCATTTTTCTGTGATTTGCGCAGTTCTGATGGGGGGGCTGGTGGACCTCATAGCTGGATGTAAAGATGGAGATGGAGATGGAGATAAGAGTTGGTAGAGAGGAATGGTTGGTCTGGGGATTAGACGGAGAATGTATGGGAGTGTATCGAGAATCACGTTGTCATCTATGGATTGAGGCAATGTAAATGGGAGGGCAGACAGTTACAAGAGAACTCCGAGTGCAGCAGGTGTTTTTCTCTTCATATTAAAAATTTCCACTGCGCCATGACTTCTGGTTGGTACCTAGAAGCTATCTTACTGTAAACTTGTGGCCGAATGAAAAAATATAGTACGCTTTATGTTGGTCTGAAGTTTGAGAAAAGGGTTTTGGTATATGCAAGCATGAGATGTGAGTGAACACTTACCGTGGCCGTTCTCTGATAATAAGTGAGTGTTATCTTCCATGGTTAGCCACTGCCACTTTATAGGTTTTAAATGTATCCATACTGGTATGATGTGACAATAATAATCGGCATAGAAGCTGAGAAAGATACAGATATTCAACTTGATTTCGTGGTCTCATAAGCTACACCAGGTCATAACACCTTGGTATTATCCTTGCATCTTCTATACTCAATGGCTCGGAGTTCGATGAGCTGACAGCCTTTATAGATGCGGATGAGTCTGGAAGTTTGAATGAAACGAAGAGAATGAGGTGAAAGGGGTGAATACTTGTTCTTGTAACCCTAGTGGTGGTTATGTCGTCTTTACAATGGGTTTCAAGTGGCTGTAAATAATTTTTATGACGATTACAAGGTCTGAATTACGAGAGTTACATGCAATACGGATCATGCCCCCAGCGGCGCCGCATTCTCAGATTCACTCATATCACAACAATGCTGCTGCTGCTTCTTGTTGAGTTATTGTGCATGGAAAGTTGAAAGATAAGAAAGTATATAAGTGACTGGTATTTCCTGCTGGATGGTTTATATTCTTCTGGAAAACGACTTGGAGATCGGGGAGAAGGATTGTCTAAGGTCAATCACAGAGGTAATCAGAATGATACAATTTCGTGCCAGTTTTATCCCAGGGCAAGTAAAAAATAAATTGACATCTAAGGAGGTGCGATTATTGTTGTTGTTGATGTTACGAGATTATCATTGTCATCTATTGTGGATGTATACTGTTTGGATAGCAACCGCAAAGCTACCGATTTAGTCAGGAAACCTGGGACATTGAATCGATATCAAAGCTATTATTGATCATAGCATTTATGCGTGATGAGATTTTGAGTGGAGAACACTCTTTTCTATTGTTGCTCAATGATAAGTGCGTCCAGAAGTTATTGGAATTCCAGTAGAACATTGGCAGGCTTTATAGATTGTGGGTGAGTTTTTGACGTCAAAGGGGGTAAGGCGACCAAAGGGTAAATCAAGAGAGATACTGATGGATTGGCTCGAAATTTGGGGTGGAGGAGGCAGAAAAGCGAGAGAGAGTCAATGGGCTAGCTATAAAAGATTTCCGAAGGGTAATGCTGCGATCTCCAAACCAGAGTCACGCGCGTCTGAAGACAAACCTAGGGATATTTGAGTATCTAGAAAACCTAGAGGGATATGTTCTGACGTGTTTAAAGATTAGGTATTGTGGATTGCAATTCTGGTAACCTAGCTAGAAGTGCCAGGGAGTCTTGAAGTGCGATGACAGCAGTGATTACTGTCGCCGTTAGGGATAGGAGTTTTGATTACAGCAGGTATTGTTTTACTGTCATTCTATCACACTATCAACATTGAGTAAAGTCAACGGCAAGGATCTGGAATGATAAAGCCAAGCCCCGAAGTCCATACATCATCGACCAGGATAAAGGTACATTTCTGGTAAGAGTTCTGGGCTTAACCACCATCACTTGTATGATCTTGTTCTTCCAAGTACACCGTTCCACGGAAGTCAAATAAAAAAATTAGAGAAATTAGTCATATATGTTTAGTGAAATATTGTTATCTTTTAGAGTCAGAGATGTGTGCTTCTTGTGTCGGTATATCAAGTTGTGATGAGTGGTTGATAGTTCAGTAGAGTCTGTTGCCGATAATGGAAATTTCTAGGCGGATGGAATGAAGTAAAAACTAGGGGGGGGGATGGGTATAAAAGAATACTAGGAGATATGGTTTAATTGCCAGGTTCCTTGCAAGTGTCCTACTAGGAGACGTCAGAAGAAATCCAGCAAGGGATATGTCGATTGCAATTTCTGGAAGGGATACTATCGTGGGACCATTCTATTTCATTTGTGAAGTTTGCGAGGCTGATTAGAGGAGTAAGTTGAATCCTATGAAAGTACAAGTTCTGTACTATTTGCAATTATCGCCGTCACAAGTAGAAAGCTATGAATGGGTGTCGAAGATGACAACAAAACTTCCCAAGAATCCCTCGGAGACCAAGTCCAAAGTTTTACAACGGAAATCGAATAGTGGCCCCGGCATGGATGTTTTTCTGGGATGGGTTGCTACTTTTCGAGGATCTTAGCAGTATCGCAGACCCTGTCGTCATCATGACTTGCTTCCACTCTAAATCCTTCTTGCTCTTTATTTAAAGATTAATTAGGATTTCTGAGCTCGTTTAAGACGGCTAATAGAGAGGTATCCTTGACGTATGTTGATATGACATAGGTTATGAAATAGAGAGAATGAACACGTGCCAATGAATGAATGATTGCAAGTGAATGAGAGACTTCGAAGTAGATATAAAAGGGTTCTTGATAAAGACTATTTTTTCTTTCCAATGCCAATACTACGCGTTCAAGAAACGAAAAGGAAAGGTAGCAAGTGAGCACAGCGACTAGAGATTCGAAAAGAGTTTTTATTAAATGTATATAACTCTGACGCTGTGAACTCGACTCGAGATTCGGGTGTTGAAAGACCCTGGTCTCAATATTTATTGTCATTTTTGTGTTCCATCGCCGTCACTTCTGGACACTTAAGCAGCTGATACTGAGATGCCACTATTGACAGTGACATTTAAAGCGATATGATATGAACAAAGATATCTGAATAGATTCACTAGATTTAGATTCGCAGGAGAAGTGTTGAGAGCGTATCAGAACGAATGTGGCTTCTTGAGAACGGCATTTGCAGAATTTACACGAGTATCATCGGTGAGCTGAGAACTTTATATATGCTGGATACGGCAGAGAAACTAGAAAATTTTCAAGGAATAGAGTGTTGAGGTGGTGAATCATTATGGCTTTGTGATTGGTAAGGTTGGCAGAAAAAGGCATGAGAGCAGTACGATGGGAATATAAAAGATGTCCTTTTGTGCACTTCCTAAACTTCTTCTGTTTCAGAACTACGAAGTTTCCAAAGAGTATCAAGAGAACTACTTCGAGAGCGGACATTACAGATCGAAGTAGGCTTCATGTACCTCCCCAACTTTATGGTGAGATTTCCGCGGATTTCTTGGTGGGTATCTGTGAAAAGGAGAGGGAAGTGCTGTCTTTCTTTTGGGTATATCACTACCGTTCAACCACAAAATGATGAACTTCAGATGACTATAATCGTCTTTAACAATACTATCGTGGTACCAGAGAATACACGAAGTATTTGATGCCTGTTTATGTGCTGTGAATGATAGAAGGAGAGAGGAAGAGAACATTCCGCCTACTATCTCTGCGTCGTCTGCACGTTTACATATTCTCCTATCCTCAGAAGCAAAGGATATGATTTAAATATCATTTGAATTATGCTTGTCGTCTATATTTTATAGAGTAGTGAGTCCCGCTGTTATATGATCCAGCAGAGCACATAAGTGTTGACTTGAACCAATATCGGATAAGTGCAACTTGGAAGGGGTAAAGAGTAGTATTATGGCGGGTGGTTGGTATTGTATGTTTCGAGACATCTGTTAGATGTTCTTGAGAGTGAATAATGATTCACAAGTGCGGAATAAGAGAGAAGATAGTGTGTTAGATTGAAGGTTCGAGTATAAAATGGGACCGGAATAGAGATCCTCCCCTCTTCTCATGCCTGATATCATGGACACCATGAAAGATACATGTGATAAAATAACCTAAGTAGTAGCTATCGGCTTGAATGGTTAGTATCCTAATACAACAAATATGCCCAAGAACCATAACTTCCAGCAGTCTGAATAAGTTGACTGTCATTAATCACTTTGCTGGTGTTTGCCACATCGACAGCGATTTGAAAACATGAGATGAAAGCAAAATGATAGAATTTCGATAGGAAAAATATGCTCATACTCCCCCCATAAAGAGAACTCCGTGCAATAGGGGCAGTGTATGACTTCTTGCCTAGCTTGAAAGTAAACGATAGACTCCATACCTCCTGTATGCAATGCTGTAAAGCTGCACTTTATATACTGAGCAAACCAACTTAGTTTGTAGCAGAACAAGAGCGGCGTGTGGATGATCATTGTGGTCAGTTGCTGGGGAACTGCTATATATTTCAGGAAAGAGAGAGTGAAATATGACTGAGCGGACAGGAAAAAAACCGCAGGCAATGAGGAGTAAAGGGTGCGATAGACATCTTCGTCAAGATGCCGACGTGCTAATGAGGGAAGCGAGTACCGTGGAGATATTAGAGATAGATGGTATCTTGAAGAACAGTTGGAGATAACACGAATGTCCCAAATTGAATGGACGCCAAGTTTTCGTTACTCTGGGACGGGATCCCACAGAGATTGTGAGTACTGTCGTTTTTATGGTCAAACCTTATATCATCTCCCGGGAATCCTTGTCGTCATTCATTCGTACATTTGCAAAATTTTCATAAGATGTGATTGCGCAGCCAAAAAGCTCATTCAGTATAGCGCAGCTGGATAATATTTTAGGATAGTCTGGCAATATATGGGATCATGGAAGGAAAATACGAAGGTCGCGACCCGTCCCCATCCAAAATCTGACGTCAATCTTTTTCAGTTCGAGATTCAAAAGATTGGGAATGAGCATGAGAAGAATTATATATGTCAGATAATTTGGTTGTGTTGTGTTCATGGGAGATAAGGAGAGGGAGATCAAGAGGAAATTGAGATGAAAGCGAGAGTTTCAGTGAATTTGGGAGCTGTAAGGCGGTATGAGAGGGGGGGGGGTTGATGATATGCATTTTCAACATCTTCCGAGCCTGAAGCTGGTATAGCAGTGAATCATTTAGGTACCGAACATCGGAAACTATATAGTATCCTTTGAGGCACGGGAAATTCTGTATTTTACTCGATATAGACAGGCTGGATGGGGTAGGATAGCTGATCCCTAGATCCCGTGAGGTTGTGATGTGTCTTTGCTACAAAGGCCCTTCTTGTTGGGACTTGAAGATTCAGAAAATGTGAGCTTTGGATTTGGACTGCTTTTGACTGGCAGCCGGTTGTCATCACTGTTATTTTCTTGTAAAGTTGCGGTTATGGGACGACAACATCCATTAGTATTTCTATTCAGCTTTCTTTTTAGGAAAACCTAGAGCTACTGAACCGGAAGGAGTGTGGGGTCTGGAAATACTCACCGTACATATGTACTTTCCGGTGCAGTTCACAGGTGTGTCTTTTGTGCCATTTGCGGTAACTTTCTGGAATCTTTCCGGTGGTGCTTGTTTATGGGAAAGGCTCTGCGAGGCCTTTTATATTCGACCTGTTGTCAAAATAGCGAGTAGAGAAGGAGAAAGTGGATCTCAATCTAATAGTCCACATGCTACGGCTTGGGATGTAGTAAATGAAGGGCTGGTGTGTTCTCGATGCGAACTTTCTGCGTTGAAACTGGGCTCCCTTGTGATATACTGGAAGCTATCGGTGCTCAAAAAAGAGCTCGGATAACAAGCACGCTTTTACACCACGAACCCAAAGAGTACCAATCATTTGTGTCCCCCTTGAAAGAAAGTGCAGAAAGTACTGCTGTCGCTTTTCCTCAGCTTGAGATGATAGGGCTTGCCATGGGAACCGTATTAAATGACAACGTAATTCCAATAATTGAGACAATAGAAGAGTTCTACAATATTCCTGTATGTGGAGCACAAGAACGGAAAGAAGAGGCTTGCAGTGAGTGCATCACATGAAATTGGTTTCGTGATTTACCAGTATTCGACCCCCTATGGCCATGAAGGGTTAGCAACAAGTCTACAAAACCATATATGATTACTCGCATTTTGCCGTTGACTGTCATGCATTTCACAGAATTCGAATGACCGCACTAGTGTTAAAGTACATAGTAAAAGGGACAGTGACTTGCATGCAGGTGTGGAGAAATATAGATAAGTGAAGTAAGCATGTTGTTGACAATCTTCTCAACGGCTTCCAACAAAAGTTATGTGATTCCCGCCAAAGATTCCACTGCTGCAAGTGTTAAAAAGTCATCCCGTTAGTTCATCCCTTACCGTTGGAAATAGTTCAGTCAGCCCTATATCAGATCTTACTATGGCTGGCGAGGCAACAAGAACTTCCTTTTTAACGTCAGCAAGGATGTTTGATACCACGCTTTAAGAATCGACATATAAGACAAGAAAGAAAAAAAGCTGAAACACACAAATTGCCTGGCCACTCGGTGTATTTATGGATGCAATTACCGAAGTATCTTACACAACACAACATGCATATGGTCTAGTCTAGCATGGGGAGCTTCTCAGAAACGATGACTAAGTTAAGAATGGCTTCCCTATACTTCCTGGTATTCCCCTCTAACAAGAGGCAGGAAATAAGTGAAAGGGTTCGATCATATTGTACAATGCGGGGTAGGACAAACGATCAATATATGGTTCTCCTCGAAGGATCTCCATCTCATCGTCGGGAATGCGAGAATGAGGATTCAGGAACAATAATTTTGTACCGAGTACATACGGAAAATTCAATCAAGTGGGAACTCGACATCGCTACATCTTGACCTGCATGATTAGGTGCAGCTTTAATGAATGACGAAAGAAACGTGTCAGTCCGTTGTTAAATCTTGTAGCAATACGAAGCCAAACTTCCAACTTCTCTCGAATAACGCGGTCTGCAATGAAAAACAAGCTTTTTATTTCTATCATTCAAATCTATATCGAGACTTCACTCCAACCATCACTCCACTTAACAATCCACCACTTGATCTGTTCCTGACTTAATATGGTCCCTAAATTCAAGGGTCATTGATGATTAAGCAGAAGCATGAGCTGCGATTGGTTAATTAGCCAAGAATACCTTGTTACCTTCGTACCTCGTTGCTCTGTGGACTAACCGAGAACTGATAAGAGTAAACAAATCCCAAGCACCCAAAAATGGATACACTGCGCCATCTTCTTTTTGATAGAAACTTTAGCTCTCCTGCCACTCAATTTTTTGACAACCAAAATTACATTGTGCAGGAAATCTGGACCTCACTCTGCATCCATCTCTCTCTCTCTTTCTCCATTTTCTGGAGAATTCAAAGAATCTGACTGCTACGCTCTTTTCTCCCCTCATCTTTTGGTGTTGAGAATCTAACAAATCTTTATCTTCATGATAAGCAGTGCGACCAATCTATATCCACATTCTTCTACCAACACTTTCACGAACTTCACGAATTAAACCTATTAACGATTGATTGATTATACATTCCAAAAGATAACCAGCATTCTTCACTCTTGGAACTTCTTTATACACGTTGCAAACATTCCACAGCTGCGACTCCGACGGTCGCTCCGAAGACACGGGGGACGGGAGTGGCAGACTCTATCATCGCATTAGGCCATTCGTTTCGAGACATCACATAGTTTAAGATGGCGGGAAGAGGCTTTGGAGGCTTCTTGAGTAAGTTATGGGTGAATATGCGCAAATCAATTGATTATGTACTAACATAATTTGCAGGAGCTGTGCCATTTTTAGGATATCACCATGTGTTGATGATATTGATCGCAGTTACCATTATATTACTCTGTGAGTATTCAGAATCTAGCATTCCCACGAGGAACATCCAACTAACACTTCTCTAGCTCTCTTATTAGCAGGATGTTCATCTTCGTCACCTATGATACCCGATATTTTCCTTATTTCCCTCTACTACCAATCATATACACCAGTACCATCGACCTCACAAACCGATTACAATGTACACACAGCGATATCTAATATTGTTGGACAAGCAAGATTAGCCGCAAGAGTTGGATACTTTGGTATCTGTATCAACCCAGATGGAGGTGCATGGTTATGCAGTAACAATGCAACCGCATTGGCGAATGAAGTGAGCGTGGATCAAGATCCTTTGAATTTGATTTGGCTTGCAAGTCAATTCAAAGACATGATTGTTTTCCCATACCTGATGTAAGTTGTCTCTCGCTCTCTCTCTACTTTCCCCGCTTCTTTGAGGACAGAAACTAATTCCTTCATAGTATCATCGCAATCATTTTCGCATTCATCTGTCTTTTACTTCTAGCCACGTTCCCTGGATGGCACGAAGAAGAAGATGCTCACGGAAGTGAACGAGAAGTCAAACCTTTCCCATCGCGATTCGTCTCCCAAATCGCTTTAGCCATCATATTTATTGCTTCAATCTTCGTTCTCGTCTCAGTACTATGGCAACATACAGCTTCGGTAGCCGCCTCTATCATAGCCCAAGATCTAGGGAACGGCAGCGTCAAAAGTGGTGTTGGCAGTACTGCCATGGTTCTCGGATGGTTTTCTTTCGCTCTACTCATTGTAGTAACCATCGGTTTACTGGTCATGATATTGAGTATAAGAGTCTTGTCAGAGACATTCGGTTGATAGGATTCAGAACTATCAACGGAGAGAGAAACGACATATATATATCGATACCAAAGAAGTTGATTGATTGATGATTTTTAAGATTTGTTTGACGAAGAAGTTCATTTCAGCGTGCATAATGAAAACCACGACGAGAATATCGTTGCTTGGATTGATATGACGAGACATTTTGGAGGGGGCTTTGCTTCGATATATCCGGAACTCTTTTTTTTTGTTTTTTTACCCATTTGATTTTGATACGGATAAAAAAATTACTCAATACGACTTTGTATACATGGGTAATGGCATTTGGATTGGAGTTTAGACTGGCCCTGCTTTGGATTTGATTTTTGAATCGATTTACAAGATGCCATCTCTAGCTTTGGAAAGCCGAGATAGGTAATCAATGCGGAATTTTTATGTTTGGAACGGTTGGGGCACTTAATGATGGATGGGATGGGGGCAGGATGGCTGGCTGGGTGGGCTCTATCGAATTGGCCTGGATGGGTGGGGATGCGGATTATGATTGTATGTATGAAGTGTATGAGAATATCTTGGATGGAGGGAGGTATGATATGAGGAACTCAATGCATGAATGGAAGTACTTATGAATTCTAAAAGAGAATCTCCAACTATGATGAGTGGTCTCGGGCTTATATTGATGTGATGTGATGTGACATTTTGGGCAGTGTGTAATGCGATTTGAAGTATATGAGGATGATCCGTATGATGGTGGATATGCATCTACTAGACTACTTGCCAGGAGAATTCAGAATGGTATTCTCTGGTTCCTTCATACTCTGCATCTCCTCTATGTCTCCCTTGTTTGATACTTCTCCCCCTTCATTTTCTTCATTATCCGAGTGCACGCGCTTATTACCGAACTTACCTAGGAATGTTCCTAGCTAGAAATGTAGGATAAAAAAGTGAATAGCTAGATAGGTAGGGCCTGGCAGGGACTTAGAGGGGGCGAATGACAGGGGGAGAGAGTGGAATAGCGACTTTGGCATGCGTCCTGCATACGTCCTGCTTGTGAATATTGTGTTGGGGTGACTGTGGGTAGTGTAGGAGATTTACTGATAGGATTTGCAGATTGGTGGATGGATGAGGGAGGGGTGAGGAAACAAGGGAGAACAAGGGGGAGGGAATAACGTTTAGGGTATGAAGGGAAGGGTATGAGGGGTAGAGCGAGGGGGTAGAGATATGGCAAAGGGGGCAGGCGCAGGCGAGGGAGAATGGAGAGGTGAAGGGGGAGGAACGTGAGGTGTGCTTGTTCGTGGGTATAATGTGGAGGTTAATGGGGAGGTAGATGGGGAGGTAGATGGAAGGGTGTGGTATGAGGAAAGGAGAAAGAGAGACAAGAGAGAAAAGTAGATATATATTGGATTGGCAAATTTAACGTGAGATTGATCTTGGGCTTTGATTTGAGGGTCGAGGTGAGGTTGAAAGCGAAGGTGGAGATGGAAATGGGGCTGTGAGGGTGAAAGAGTGCGATGGGATGAGGGATGGGGGTGGGGGGAGGAGCTCGGACGTGAGAAAGAGAAAAGGGAGAGATTAGATGGAAAGATGCGAGTGAGGGAGGGGCGAGGTGGAATTAGTTTTAGCCGAATGTTTCTGAAAATAGGGCGGTGGAGGCCGGGGTTAGGGAGGAGGAGGGAAAGCTGAAAGAGAATAGAGAGAAGATGTGAATAAGGGAGGCGAAGAATAATAGACATTGACAGGGGATTGAAGAGCTTCATAGTGGCGGGAAACAAAAGAATCAGAGATAAGGGAAGGAGGAGGGGATAGAAGTTTCTAGGTGGTGGATATAGGTAAGATATGTATGCGAGCTATAACTCTAGATAGTTATGAGAAAAATTTCAAATCCATTAAGGAGTAGCAGTCTAAGGTAGTTGATCAATCCATACCTGTCAATACTATATGAAATGAGAAATGAAATCGATTCTCTTCATCTAGTCTTGGCACTTCTACATGAATTATTAGTTGGATTGCAGGGTTTTGGTTGGTTGGTTGCGAGATTAGAGGTGAAGCGAGGTATGATTATTGAGATATTGAGGTGTGGGGATTTGAAGGGAAATTGTTTCCAGACTTTGGAGAAATTAGTTGAAGTGTGTTTAGGGTAGTAATAATGTTGATGGAAATAAAGTGGATGTAGTTTGGTTGCGGATAGTGGTGAGAGACGTAATGAGAATGGGAATAATGCAGGTGTATGTGTAGGAGTCCATAGATTGTGGATGTTGGTGGAGAAATTATGAACAGGTATTTGAATGAAGTGAATTATGCAGTACTTTATCTCGATGGGCAAGGATCATTTGTGTCTTCTGCAGAAGCGTCTATTTTGTGGAAGGAATTTGGGCGGAGCTGACGTCTCTACTTGTCTTAATATGACGGTTGCCAAATTTAAATGATTTTTGGGAGTAGGTGTATTCTGGGATTATTGGTAGAGGTGGAAGGCTGATGGGTAGAATGCGACAAATTCGACAGGTGGAGGTAGAGAATGCCAGATGAACGGGAAGACAAACCGGCGGAACAACAGGCAACTTGATTGCACTTACACTTCTATCCAATTGTTTATTCTGAAGACTCCAGTACCTAATCTTGAAAGCGAAGCCCCGAATAGTTGGGATTGGAGGTTGATGGAGGTCCTACGCAGCCCAGCGACCCAAAATGTTTTGCTAGAAGAATAATGTAAGTCGATTGATACGATATGAATGGTAACTAGAAGAGAGTAGACTCAAGATACCAACTGAGATGAACTCAATCAACCAAACACACAAAGATGATGGAACTGGTTTGCAATTATATGTGAAGATCTAATCTACTCATAAATGTAAAGCTGCGTGATAGTACCTAGTACTTTGAGACATGATAATTGCGGCACGCTGTTTGTACTTATGTCACACAAAGACACAGACCATGGAGTTGAAGAGATGGATAATGAATGAGGGTAGGCGAACAAAATTTGTGAATTGGAGGGGACCGTTGAAGACCTTGAAAATTAGACTTGACGAGCGGGGTAAGAATCGCGACAACGAGATCACATCAGCATAAGACGCACGTACTGATAAAAACTCACCAACCAATGATAAGAAGTATACTAAGTGGATTATCAGGAGGTTCTTGGTTTCGCTTGCTTGGCCTGGTCGTAGGGGTAACCGTAACGAGAAGCATTCTTGTAGCAAGATCTCTGTTTTTAACAAGGTTGCGGATAAAAACGCTTGAAGCATTCAATCACGTGGGAGAAAACCGCAATTCGATCTAGAAATTAGTCCAGGCTCAAGCATTATGCCCCCTGATATCGGTTGCTATTATGTTCGAAATAATATTATTCAGTACTAGTGTCCTCAATGATAAACGTTCAAACATTTTGGGATATGAAAAGCCGATGGAAAATTGAAACTTGAAATCCACCCGCTTTCCTTGTTACTATATCAAGAATAAAGCTGTACTTGCACAAATCCGGCTCATCATATTCCAACAAAATACCCTCGGTGGCAGGAAAACACAAGGATTACATTTCCAAAATAGGCAAAGCCACTTCGCTGCCAAGTATAAGCGTCTAGTGCCTTGAGATCTACAACTCTAGAATTATCTTTTCTATTTCAAAGCTAGAGACACGCTAGAATGATACGAGTGGAAGAGAAAGTGGACTCGAGTGGACTTCCGATTCTTTAAGGTGGCAAGTAGAGTTAAACAAAGGCTAAAACAGAAAAGAAGAAGTAAAGATGGGATTTTATGGCGAATCCTAATGAGAGCCGTGTATCAGATTTAGTCTACGATCTAAATGTAAATAAATGGGTATATCTCAGAAAAAATCAAGGGAATGCTGGCTCTATATTTTCACATTATTTAAGGTTCTAATCATGTAATTTTGGTTTAATTTGACTCAAGATTTTCGACCCTAAAGAGTGATTATTTGGATGGGTTTCTTCTGAAAGTTTCAGTGTCAATATAGAAAGAGTATGAAAATCTCTAAAGATACTGAGGCCAATACGGAAAAACTATAATCAGCTACATACTTGAACATGTTTATATGTTTTCATCCCTAATTCAGGAATGAGATGGAGTAGCTATCCACCCAGCTAATTTCATAATGTAATTATCATGTCCAGACCCCGTGAACTGGAGAATGGTCACAGTCAGCTCTTCAAGCGGCCTACAAGTTCCCTGTAATACCAGCAAATGAACACAAGTCATTTGAACGTCAAATGGTAGGTAGTGAATGAGAAGTCTCCGCATCTTGATGCTACTGTGTTGAATGATCTTCGTCGGTATTGTGCTCTGAACACCACTAACTCGCAACATAATGTGTTTCCATCATTGCAGTATTGACGATATCAATCATCAGTGTCCATATGTCTACTGTATGATCTTTTTGTAAATAAAATATGGGGAAATTACATCAAGATTATTTCGTTGGTTTTATCTTTGTTGCTTTTCTCTTCTCAATCTCAAACGCTTTGATATGCAAATGGGTAAGAGGAGAAATATCATTCTTAAGTTCAGTCTGAGCTCTACGAGAACTTGGTACGCTTGTAGATGGTCGTTTTATTGATGAACTCCGACATCAACCATTAAATGGTTATTTTGTCTAACGTGATTTTCGCGCAAAGTGATTTCAGAGTACCGGTAACTTACATTAACCTTACTATTAGCGATAGAAAACCTATGACCCGTAACAACTGCAACACTGCACGAAAGTCAAGATAATATAAGTCAGAAGATCTAGTCCAACATTACCATTCATACACTGATGAAGTCGGGACCTGGATTAGTAAGCATTACCTCCTATCAGACCGATCTGATAAACGAGGCATATTGACCGCCCAAGCAAGATGGGGCAGAAAACAGCCGGGTGCTTAATCCCTGTAAAATCGCGGGTCTGCAGGAGTCCGGCGCGTCTGCCCACGACATAAAATATCAACGATGTCATTGATACATGATATAAAATTAATGTTATGAATTTTATGACCTTACGACTTTGACGACCATTTTTTATACTCTCTTTATTGACTACCAGTCATTATTATAAGACAGACTTCTTATCAGAAACTATATTCATATGCGATAGCACGATTTCTTTACCGCGTTTTCTAGATAATATTCAACGAGTCAACC
Organism: Botrytis hyacinthi; assembly: GCA_004786245.1. Taxonomy (NCBI): domain Eukaryota; kingdom Fungi; phylum Ascomycota; class Leotiomycetes; order Helotiales; family Sclerotiniaceae; genus Botrytis; species Botrytis hyacinthi. The sequence continues at coordinate 74,073 of PQXK01000142.1, read as the reverse complement.
TGGAGATTTGACTGCGCCGATTTGCAGTATGGACGAGGGGGAGAGAAAGTCCTTCGAGGAGCGCTCAAAGGCTCTGCGAGTCGAATTGAAAGTATGGGAAAAGGATTTTCAGAACAATAATGAAGGCCGCAAAGCCTCGAGGGAGGATATCAAAGCGAACCCGGATATTGGTATAGATCCTACATTTGCGCATTCTGCCAATCAGCTATACTTACATGTCTGCAGCCTCGAAATATAAAGAGTTCAATAGAGTACGCGACATACTCTCTGGAAAGATTTCGCATATACCTCCACCAGCTCCTAAACCAACACCCCGAAAGAGAAGACATGAAGAAGATCAAGATGAAACACCCCAAAAGCGTGCACATGTCGATAGAACACCCTCGAAGAATACAATACTACCATGGGATGTCGACCCTTATCATTCGCCTTCCGTTATGAGAAATCTATTTGCTACACCTTCGAAGAAAACCGCAATTGGACCAACACCACAAAAGGATGGACAGGTTCTCGGGTTGTTTGACTTGGATCCAGACAGTGCCGCAGATTCTCCTTCCACTGCTCCTGGGGTGTTTGGGAGAACAGCCGGCACAGAAGCAACTCCTCGAAAGCACGGGCATGGAATGACTCCAGTAAGCTCAAGAGCAATCATGCACAGCAATACGCCCTCATCGAGGAGGACCTTGTTGTTCAGTACGCCTCTGAAGAATAAGATTGCCAATGGTCAAGGATCAGCAACACCTTCATCGGTATCAAAGCTACATTTTAGTACACCATCATTTTTGAGAAGGGATAGCCAACGAATTCGAATGCCGGCTCTCGATGAAGATGAAGAAGGCCCACCTGATTCTCCAGAAATAATTCGAGGTCCTCGAAAACCAATGATCAAAAGTCTTAGCAGTATGCTTGCTGGTCTACGGAAGATGGAAGAAGATGCTGCAGAGGATGATTTAGAGGCTCTTCGTGAAATGGAAGCCGAGACGTTCAACCCGTCCAAGCCCACATCAAAGCCAAAATCAAAACCACAATTGACTGCTCCCGCAATCAGCTCGACAACTGCCTCGACATCAAAACTACCGACCGAAGAGCCCCTTCCAGAAGACACAATCCTGGTTAAAGAGAGTCAACCACAAGAATTACTAGGTGGTTTCGACGACGAAGCTATGTACGATTCCGAGCCCGAAGAAGCGACAGAGGCACCTACAAGAACATACAAAAAGAGGGGCCAAAAGCGTACTACTCGTCGCGTAAATCTCAAGCCGAATCGTACCAAGCCCTCTGAGCCCATGCCATCTACGAGTTACCACAATGTGTCAGAAAGCGAAGACGAACTCGCGCTTCCTCATACTCGCCTCGAAACCATACCCGAAACTCAACATGATGATGAGTTCCCTCCACCTGACGATGACGAATTCCCACATCCTGATGAGTTTCCACTCGACGGTCGCAACTTCGATTCTGATTCCGCTTCCGAATACACAGCTTCAGAAGGAGGAACGCGGTACAGGAGACCAGATCAAGATAAGACGAAAAAAAATAATCGGGAGGCTAACAAGGAAGGGAAGGTTAAGAAGGCTGCCAGGAAGATCAAAGCTACTGCAGGCAGTCTACAGAATTACAAGAGGTTGAAGTTGAGGAATAGTGGAGCGAAGGGTGGACCAGGGGTCGGCAGTAGGTTTAGGAGGAGAAAGTAAGGGCTGCAAAAGAGACCCGCCCCGGAGTCCTGAATATGAGCTGCGCAAATGGTTTGTGAAGAAATGCATGTTTTGCTATACATTTGAAAATACCAAAAGACACTTTGAAGTCTAGATCTGAGTTGCTTTAAATATACCCAATAAAAAACATAATACTTGCATGTACATGCACTTACCTTGAGCTTCTTTTTCCCCTGGATAGAGAGCTCTGACGTTCTAACATTAATTTGACAATAGATACGAGCGGAGTCCGAATTTATCATGTATAAGAATCTGTGCATGTAGAACGTATCAGCTGATTTATTATCGAGTCTTTTCTTCTCCGATACTCACAATCCTCTTTCAATAATTAAGCAGGCTCCTTACAATACCACGGACCATGCACCCAATCGATTTCCACTTCTCTGGTACCCTCTAACTTCTGCCCTCTGCATTTTCGTTCAGCTTTTGCCTGACCATATCTAATTCAGTTCCTGCCTGATTTTTTCTTCATTATCACTTCCCATTCTTTCATTCCTAGTCCAAGCTCTGATCTCTGAACCCCCCAAGCGTTACGATGCCAGTTTGGGTCTGGTGACTGGATTCTATGTATCACGTCACCATTTCATGTGGTCAAGCGAAAGAGATGGAGACATTCTATGTGATTTGGAATTATGTGTCTTGATTCATAAAGTGGCATCATCTGAATGCTCATCTCGGTAGGTGCATACTATTGACTAATGTGCGGGTTAAATTAGTTAAGTTTTGACTTTCTTTCTCATAATCGGAATTTTTGAGCGACAACGACAATAAACGGTAAACAAAAAACGTTGACTGTTCAACGGAATACGATCGGATCCTCGTTCATGACTCGCAACTGAGACATACCTCGCTAACTTCAGATTCCATCGCATTTTCGTTGTTGATGCGGACGAACGGGAACACTTACCCACCATCGTAGGTATCCTCAGTTACAATTTCCAATCAGAAAGCCTCTTTTGTCCTGAAAAGAACACGATACCTAAAATAAGGTTAATACCGACTCGTCATCAATGCCCCTCCCGACACCCTTCCCTACATCACTCCCTGCACAATTCAGCCCACACATTCTGTCCGTACATGAAATCTGGCCTCTTCGAAAATATCTCTGTAGGCTTTCACATTGAATCAACTAACAATAATTTACGAATTCACGCTAGCAATACATGTCATTATATAAAAAATTTACGGCTTCACGCTAGCGAGTATTGTTTTATCAATTGAAAGTCCAAGCGCAAAAGATTCAGCAAAATGGGAACTGTGTTACAGATTTTTTTTTGAGAAAGATTCTACCTGTCTAGTGAATGGCCCTTTCAAAGACCCGACCCATCACCTGCCCTTCAAATAACTAACAATTCATCTGCGATTTTCATTTCCCCTTAATTGCTATCTTGATCCTTGTCATAACCTCTTGCCTTTCTTTCCTTTCCGTTTAATTGAAGTTCATAAGGTATAACTCTTCATCGACTAATGCACCGGTAGGTAAGCATATTTGGTGATACGTCACTATACACAACTTTTGCAATTTCTGAAATCTTGCAAAACAAGGCTCATTATGAGATTTTTTGGGTCGCTTTTGTATTTCTGAGAAGTGTTTGCTGAAGCAGTTGTGGTAATGATTGTGAATTCGAAAAGACTTGGGAACAATAGTTTTTTTGCTTATGGTAGTGGACATAGAATTTCTTTCCATTTTATGGTTGTGAAGTTGCGAGAACATTCAAGCACTGGTACCTTGTAATAATCGCAGTAACAAAAATCTTAATAAATACATAGCCTTCATACTCAAGATTTTGAGAATGTATGGAGTGAATTCCTGGTTGCGTCTCTTCAACTCAGAATCTGTTCTCCCCAGCGTTTGGTCTCTGTAGCCAGCTATACCATGGATCCTCCGGATAATCGAGATTTGGAATTGGATAGGTGGCAAATGATCCAGACAATCGTTGGAAGAGCTAACGAACTCGGCTGTTGAACCTCCTTCATTTGATATTTCTTACAAAATTAAACCAAATGACTGCGCGTCCAAGAAAGTATGAGGATCCACCGCAGACCAAAGCTGTGCTTCTAATAGCAAGGCTTCCAGAAAGCATGCAACTTTGCCGCTAACTAAATGCCAAGTTACCCCTCTCGTAGTTTACTATCTTGTGGCATGTGCACCTAAACTCGAAATTTCTTGCTTTATGGCTGCACAAGTAAATTATCGCTTCATGGGGTGATGTATAGGATACTGGTGTTTTATTGCCTGTGAATGTACGAGTTGGCTTTACCTTTGGAATAGTAAAGCAAGAGTTCTTCGAAAAGACTTGACTTAACTGGACATGTGGGCAGACGTTTCTCGTTCGTCTCGGAGTGGGTATATATCGACAGCCAGTCGGCTTTAATCATTATACAAGGGAGTGTAAATCTGACTGTTTTGACAACAGTATTCAGTTTTGCTTCTTAAAGCGCTTCATACGAACACAATGATGATTGAATGTAGCAAAGCTTCATCCATATCATTTGGTAATTTATTTTCGCAAATTCAAAGTTACAAAATATTACCAATTTTCTGTTAGTCAAAGGCCAGAACAATGCAAATACCCGATTTGATTCCGAGATCGATAGCGAAACATTACTAGTTGCGATATCTTTTATACAAACTAGTAAGGAGTCTTGGAAAGCTCGGGGATCTTTTCACCCTAGCCCATTACAGCAAAATATGGGTTTTGACTCACTGACGCTCAGAAATCTACGTCTTTAGCTCGACTTAATAATGGTGTAATTCTCCCCCCCCCCCATCTTTCTTAATGCATGTGGGACGAACTCGCTTGAGGAAATCAATCTTGCTAATTGAAGATGATCATAGTCCCATTTCGATCTAGTCGCCGCCGCTTATGAGAGAATACACCCTGGAACTCCGTCGTTGGCCCATCGTTCTATGTCTGGACTTAGAAACACACGTTGGAATCGATCGAACTGATTTCTGATAACAAACCAATCAATGGAGCAGATTAACGGTAAAAGGAAATTGAAGAATTTGATGCATCAATTGAGGACAAAAATGCTTCGTAGAGTTATCTTCTAGGGCATATGTATCTCAGCGACGAATGGAGGAAGAAAAAATCTTAAATCTATTATTATAAGGGGTTGGGACGGTATATATGGGAGTTACTCTTGTCTCCCCACTAATAACTAAGCTAAGCTAGTTCATGACGATTCATTCAGATTTATAACTTATTCCTTTATCAGATATGATCAGCGGATCGTTACACTAAGGGTATTCATCTTTATCCAGAACTCACGCATTACAGGAGATGCTCGGCGAGAGGTAGCTAAAATCAACTCAAGCTTGGGTAAATACCGATGATCTCCTATTCCCGGCGGACTCGTTAGCGAATGGCCTTGCAGGAATGATCATAGCGTGCAGATCTGACACTTGGCAGTAGATCCTGTCGTTGATCGAAAACGCTCTTCGGGTCGACTTGTCGATTTCCATCGATGCAGAACATGATTGAATAATAGCTATCCTCTAATTTAAAATAGTCTAAGAATTACTAAGCGTCGAGTATGTCCATTATTATATTGATACACCCTTAGAATAATGGAATTTCTGTCAACAACCAAATGAACCATTGCTCCTGTATGTTATCACAATATATCTTCACGTAGGGATAATGGTACTGTGAATATTTGTTTATGATGTTCTTTGACGATTGCGATCCGAATTGGATGCCGTTTCCCCTGCATAACCGAAAACGCCACAGCCGTTGATCTGCACGGACATTTTCCTTAATTCGACTTCAATATTGATATCTCAATTTATGTCTACTTGTAAACAAGTCAATCGGGATGGTAATAATTTGTTTCCGACCGCAGATGAGGAGTGAGCTACTCTATGTGGCACCTAATACCTCTCTCACTTTTCTCTGTTCAATGAGGTGGCAGGGACACATTGAGATAGTATTGGTCCTTGCCGCTCTAAGTCACTATACTTAGGGATGGAAGGTCAATTTATTCCGTAGGTGCGTGAAACATTGACTAATTGAGCAGCTTAGTAGTTTAGACCCAAAACTGGTTCTTGTTTTCCTAGCGGTTGCCTGTGAACTTTCACGTACTGAGGGGTCCTGCTTATACCGTTCATTAAGGTTATAGTGGTGCAGAAATCAGGACTAAAGCAGTCTAAAGTAGTGCTGAGCGAGACCATGCCTTAAAAGCCTTTGTACCTGGTTGACAACTACAGAAGGTTCTTACCGCGCTGATAATGGGAAGGATCAGGAGGACCCTCGAGTGTCGTTTCCATACTTCCACATTTCCGGAATGAATTAGCACATTTTTATATCCCAATTATCTTGTTCCATTGAATTAAGTCCTCTTTCAGATCCAGCACAGTATCTGTTCACTTTAATAACATTTTTTTCCGAAGTGTGAGAGATCCCTGGCAAACCAATAGATCGACTCCTTTACATGAACCGAGTTTTATCCGGAGCTCTTGATTTAGTATACTCCTTACAATAATCCAAACTCCTCAACGTTGATCATCAGCCAAACATATCATTCTCTTTTTCATCAATCCCAAATAGAGATTCTATCATACCATTATCATCTACAACCACTGCTATTTCCATCTCATCAGTGGCATTAATCTATCCAATTCAACTTCAGCATTCTGCTTGGACGTTACTACCAAAACATCAATCGCAAGAACAAATATCTGTAAGTACAACGTTCGGAACTTTATTGCGCATAATACTCATTATTCCCTAGAAAACTCCACAACGTACCCACGAAACACTCACAATGAATGACCACTTTTTCAAGAACAATGAAGATACGTCTCGTACCTCATTGCCGAGTGTAGATCATGAAAGTCTCATCCAAACGAACTTAATAAGGCATAAGAATGCATTTTTCTTTGTCAACAAAAAGACTTCCAATGAAGAAGGTCCTTCCATTGCGGCCAAGGACGATGTGCCAACAAACGAAGAAAGCACGGATGAAGACACACAATGTCAGGAATGCTATTGGGATATTCATAAAGCTCGACAATTTGTTGTATTGCACCCATGCAATTGCATTTTTCACTTTGATTGCATAAAAGATAAATTTTATGAGGATCCCAAGTGTCCTAAATGCGACACAGACACTATGAAGCTTCGTCGCATGACTGTCTTGGAAGGTCGTTTTGTCGACAAGCCACTCGAGCTTGAATACGTCAAATTATGTATCAAGAATCGTAGAATACATCATCAGATGCATCAATCTTCAGCCCAAGAAGGTGATTCCAAGAACGTTCCGTACTCTCGTATGGATCTTATCGCCCTTCGGCGAAAAGTTTACGAAAAGAAGCTGTACTGTCTTTCTGTTCGATCAGGGCAAACCCTTGATCCCACTGAGATCTGCAAGCAGATTTTTAGAAATGATCCTGATGCTAAGGGTCTCATCCGTGCTTGGATAAAACTTGAGATTCAAGCGTTAAAGCAGATGACAATAGTACCCGATCACGGGGATTCATTTGAACATGTTGTAATAGCTACGCTGCAGATGGAGAGTAACACCGAGGAACAGAAGAAGAAGAAAGACTATGCGGTACACATCATGAGAAATACTTTGGATGATTATACGGATTTGTTCTTGCATTCGGCCCGTGCGTTCTTGACAAGCTTCTGTCAGACGTTGGAAGAATGGAATCGCGCTGTGACCTATCCTGAAGAGAAGTCATGCAATTCCAATACAGTAACATCTCCATCAGTGAGGCCCTGTAGACCTGGTCTCGGACGATCATCAGGTCAGAGTTTCGCTTACATGAGATGGAATCCTGAAGATCTTCGGAGCTCCAATACTGCACAGAGTGTTAGTACTGAATCTCCCACGACCGCAGCACAGCCTATTGCGCATTCAGTTGATCTGAATGTGCCAGAGGCTACTATTCCTTCTTTCGTTGCTCATTCATTTGATCTAAATGATGTGCCACAGGCGACCACGCCTTCTTCCGTTACGCATTTGCAACGTGTATCCAGATCGGTCACGCTACCTTCCACTTCTGCCTCTTTGAAGTCTTTCCCAGTCCTCGGTAATTATAACACAAAATGTACCGTCACAGAATGTGCAGATAGCCTCGATTTTCCTCAAAGCAAAAGAGGTCGCGGTTTTTTATCTCGGATGAGATCCTGGGGGTCACGAGCTAAATTTTCTCGTTCCCAGTTGGATTCCGTTCAACTTGATGAAGGCAATTTACACGATATGTTGGCTGATATGGAGCAGTCAACTGTTACTTTACAGGTATCTGACAATGCGGAGGATGATCAGACTCATGGTATTGAGGATGCCTCCCGTGCAGAAGTTGGTCGGGGTGGAAGGCTCTCTCGCAAACTTAATAAAATTACTAAATTCGTGAGGACATCCATCAAGAAACCTTCCATCAAGAAATCCTCCAAGGGGCTTGACTGGGAGGAAGAGCAAGACATCAGATGAGAAATGTGATTGTTTAGGTTGAGAAGAAAGATTCTCATGTAAGTATCAATCTTTAGTCTTGAAACTGTGATGCTGTTACATGTAAGCTAACTTTTCGTGCTTTCCTAAGATATTAAAATATTAGACAAAGGGCTTATGAATCGTAAAACGCGAATTTTACATTTCGATGGCATGAACCTCTTTATCAGTTTCGATTCTAGTGCACGTCTATTACTCGATTGCATAGGAAGTCTAGTTTCGCAAAGGACTTCGAAGAAATTGAAAAAGTACAAGAGCTAGGCCCAAGACTTTACAGCCCTTCGATGTTTGTAAATTCTAGAAATCATCATCAATGCTCTCGCTTCCTTTCCTCTCGTCTTTGAATCAGATGAAAGGAATGGAATGAGCGATCATGAATGAATATCACGATCTTGTTTACAACGGCTCTGCCGTTCTATCGCCCTTAGATATCTGATAATGTCGCGACAAGTCTCTGTGCATGGTTATGATGATATCTATAATATTTTAAGAGATTTCATGAAGCCTACTGTACAGCCATACAAGAAGAAATAAAATTGGATATCATCAGGGAAGGCGAGCGGTGAAGGGTTCCAACTTTCTACAGCCAGTAATCATTTAAGATCATTTTAAATTGCTCTTTTCGGCAGTATAGCTTTTATCGTAAGCCTTACAGGTGGTGGATAGTAGTTTTGGCTTCATGGGGTATGGTTTTAAAGTTGTAGGCTGGGATTGTATGTATATTTGGGTTTATTCACTTGTGTTTCAATGGTTTAGCTAGTAAAGAGATTGAAGACATTTTCTATTTATCATGCCAGCCAGTGATGAAGATGGAGCTTGGGCGTGTAAGAAATGGATTAGAAACATAGATTTTGCAGCTTATGATGAGCGCTTCATCAAGACAGAATCCGTTATGACGTGGACCTAACAGATGCTTAGCCAACACCCCATGCTTTTCCTTTTCATTCAATACGAAAGAAGATATTTTTAGTAATATAGTCCTGGTAGAGCTTTCAAATTCCTGGCTGGAGTTTACGGGGAGTAGATTCTTCATCGGCAAATATTGCTGATGACATGTATCACATAGAAAGCAAGAGATCAACATAAAAGCACGTCTTCATGATCGCGTATTTCAATAAATATCTTGCGAGTCATGATCATGAGTTACCTAGACAACTTCTTACCTCTCCAAGTGTGCGTTCGATGTGCACTAATCCAGCTATTCTTTTTGATGACTTAACTTCATGTGTCTCAAGTCTTTCCTTCGAACCAAACTCCTCAATCGATGAATTGTCCAAAATCAAAAAAAAAAGAGGCTTATATCCTAGGGAATAAAATGTGGATATGAAGTTTAGAGGCTAACTTAATGCCCGTTCTGATCGATTTCAGGTGGTATAGAGCTACATTTTGTAGGCTACGTTGACTAAATCTACAAAATTTAGGATAAGTTGTTAGTCAACAAACCATTTTGACAACAAATTAAAAGAACGATCCCAACGGGCCCTAAGTATGCCGAGAAGGGATCTACATTCTGGAAAGATCTAGTTCCCATCGCCGCTTTTTCCATGAAGCGAAGCGAAATAATGCTAATTATGTCTATCTTGAAGGTAGTGCAGAGCCCCCTAGTTCTTTCCGTTGTCAAAATGAAGATCTGACGTGAAATATTCACTGGCATAACTATTTAAATATGCAAAAACTATGATTGAATTGGTTGCAATGTGGAAGGATTGACTGTTTAAGCTATAATATCATTTGTTATTATCCCTCCATCATAGGCTAAAAGCCAGCTGGGCAGAGTTGCATCGCGAATAACTCCTGCCGTTTCGAGTCTTTGTCTAATAGCGCCATATGATAACAGGGATATTTTAGATACAGGGCCCAATTCCGCTAGGGGTTCAGAGTCTAGATCATGTTTTTTGTTGTGGTAGTAATCCATTCTGAAGTTTTCTTGCTCAACTACGACGATCTAACGGCACTATAACAGCTCTGATTTGCTAACATGAGGGCCGTGATACCGTTAAACCTCCTCCGCATCTAGAAGAGCGAAAAAGAAGGTGCTAGCCTGAATAGGCATATAATGTATAATTAGCTTGATGCCAAAGCCTTAAAGGGTATGGCTGGTCCAATGATAACCATGTCCATTCTAACAAAATCCATTTTTCTAGGGAATCCTTCAATGATACTAAAGTCCCAACCATAATTATCCAAAGGTGGCAGAATGATTTACAAAAAGTTGAGTTTAGACAAACTTTGATTTACATTGTTTAGATCGACAATAATGATTAAAACCTGGGAACAGTAGAAAACACCAATATATGTCAGTAGTCTAGGAATTCCATCAACGAAATAGTGTAGACACTTCCTATAGTGCTAAGCTTAGTGCTGCGGGAATTCCCATAGGGTTAGCGTTCCTCTTCGATATTCTTTTGTTTAAGGGTACTGTCGCAGAAATCCAAAATATCGCATGTGTGATTTGTAGAAGAGACAGCATTGATACGTGTTCCCTGTGAGATCAATAGTCCCAATCTTGATGGATTGGAAATATCATCTCAATTGAATGTTCAGAACTTTGTGCTGAGAACGCCCATTTTTTCGACTAGCTAAGCGGATTCTGACCTCCTCACTTGTGCATAATAAGTGTCTAGGTAGGGCCGGCAATTGAACAATTTAATACCCCACCAAAGAAATATATGATGACCACCATCAATATTTCTGATGGAATCGAAGCATCAACAGTTTGCGACAATGGACCTGACGCGGTATTATCCTCAAATGATCTAGATTCTGGAACATCATTAAGATTTCCTCAACTAGGGGTACCTCTCAAGACTTGAGTGAATTCAATTAATGGGGTTATCACACTCTCAATCAGCGTAACAACTATAATCGTCGGCTAGTTGATTTTCTGCATGCTCAAAGATAACCGTGTTGTTGTATACATTCCAGGGAGGCTAATAAGTTCGTTGATCCTATATAATATGGAAAGTATTCTGGTAAATTCTTCTAAAGGAAGCTTGCTGTAGAAATAGTTGCTTGATTTTCCATCTTGGTGGGTGCACCAGTAGGTGTTCGGATTAATGGAACACTGCAAAAATGGACTTGAAATTATCTCTTGACATATCAAGTTTTTCATTTCAATCTTTTTTACCATTATTGATCAAAGATATAAAAACCAAAACATGAATTATGAGACTAAACAATTGAAGAACAAATTTACTAGAAATATCGAAAGTTAGAAAGTGTCCCGTCAATCCATGCACCCACTAATGGTGCACTAAATCAAAGTGCGTAGGTATCAACCCTTTCAGAATTGGCCAGAACGAAAAATGATCAAAAAGGAATTATAGAATAGGCTTATTCAGTTCAGGACCCTCTACATATTCTCTTGCTCATATTTCTCAATTTATTTGTTGCGATACTCAATTCTTCAATAAACGCACCGGACTAATTTGGTGTTGAATCTTCAGTTTTCGACTTACTGCCGCAGAAATTTAATCATTTTCCCGGTCCTCATTCCATATATTGAACTCATATTGAAGTTTAACAAAATTGTAAAGATGCTGGAAGATGCTTCGAGTATCCCTGGTGCTGGAATAAGATTGCCAACTCATCTGAATGCGATTGCTCCTGCCGTTCGTAGGAGTTCTTTAGCTAATAAATCGCGTCGAAGTAATCCTTGATTTTTAGCTCTCTTCTGCGGGAAAAGAAACAGGTCTAATTTGATAGACCTCTGAGTAAATCATACTTGCTGGTAACTTTGACTTTCGGTACTTACTTCGATGGCATTTAGCATACAAAAGGCTAGATCGGCAACCCTGTGACCTGCCCAGGCGGAATCGATTCAAACTAGGTAAATTACCTGAATTCTTAGTAATACACAAAAAATCTAGGTATATAAACTCACCTTCCCTGCCCGATTCTTCTATTTTCCTTTCAGCAAGCTTCACGCCCACAGAAGCGTGAATTTACATTCTTTCAATTCAACGATCCCTTCACAACTCAACATGACACCGGCCGAAGTCTCCAACAAGATGGATAGAGAATGTGTGATCTGTCTCGCATCACTTGATTCCAACCCTCATGAGGATGAAGACTGCCGAACATGCGAGATAACCGTTTGTTCGACCGCCTCAATTCCATCTTGTGGTCATCAAGACTTTCACTATTGTTGTTTGAAAACATGGAAGAATAACAACTACACATGTCCATACTGTAGGACACCTTTCACAATTATCAATCGCTTTCTCAATATTGGTGCGCATCGCTTGGTGGCCCTGGCTCCACCAAGTTTGTCCACTTTCCAACAGGATCGCTCTTTGTATATTTTCCTTATGGGCCAAGATGTTGACCGCACAAAAATATACATCTATCGACTCCTATCTTCTCCTACCGGTGGCGGTTTCCACAGAATCACCCCTCAAGAGATTGTCGCTAGCGATGTCTTGCAGCGTCGAGTCCGTGATTTCACAATCCGCGAGTTTCCGATAGCATTTGTGCCTTTGCCTCTAAACATTACCATGGGAGAGGAGGTAACTCGCGAAGAAATCTCCATGACTGTTGTAGATCTTCTAAAGGTTTATGATCTTCGAGAGAATGTTCAAGACCTCAAAAGAGGAGTGGCACGTTTTTTTCACAAGAGGTACCGTGGAGAAACATTCCTGCATGAGTTGAGAGCGTGGATGGAAAGCGGATATGACACTTTACATCTATGGGATCAAAACACCGGGTACACTGCGCCTGCTGTCATACCTTATAGACTTATACCTTTCATGCTACAACGAGGTGTTCCATTCACACCAGTCTAAGAGTCACTTTTTTCATCAAAATTTTGATCTTTTGACTCAGCGACCGTAATTAGCCAGCCAAATCATCATTCAAACACGCAAAGCTTACTGTCCTTACTCTTACATACGCTAGCTCTACAAGTTCTCGCAGTGCAGCATAGCAACGCACGATAACGATAACGATTATGCAAATTAACGATTATTATACCATCTGCTTCAGACCGACAAAGCATCATCCGTCTTGCCTACCTCTCCTTGGAAGGCTTTCATAATTCGGCAGCCGACTTCGGATCAATATTCTATCTGTATTTATATGGAGAATCTGCTTGGGATATTGGACTCATGCTTTGATCGTTAGATGTGATTTTTCTTCTCGAGTTTTTATCTGTCTCATTTTGTTTATTTGGTCACTCTCTTATTGTTTTCTGGGCTTTTCTTTAGGCGCAGCGGAAATTATGGGTATACATTGTATAACTTATAGAGATGAAATTGCGAGATGCTGAGTGGTTATTCGCCAGCAAAGGGGGGGGAAACTACTCACGTTTCGTAAAATGGGTGGTGGACGAAAAGCGAGCCCAACGAGCTAGCCTCTATTGTACAACTTAATGTCTATTATTCCTCTTGTGTCGTTTTCTTCTTTTCTTTAGGTAGTTGTTCTTATTTATGTATGGTAGTGAATGAAACGCCTTGGCTGGCTTTAAACCCAAATTTTATGTCCGATGGGAGAATATGGGTAGTCATTTAGACTCTTCGCTGCGTGGCATCGCCGACTAGTATGATATCGAGATTGAGTAGTGTATACAACATTCAATATGCCTCCGGAATCTTAACACACTCATCATAGAAGGAAGTATAATAGCAGATGACACCTGTGATACCCCGTCAAGCTGATATTTCTCGCCCAGACTCATATCCTATCACTGATACACACTTTTCCAAGCTATCTAAACATACTTCCAACTCTCAAATAAGAGATAGCACAGTTCTTTGATATTACCCTTCCAACCCTGAGATATTAATAGGCTTGAGAGCTGTTCTGAACAGGTGACAAGGTTGCGCTGTAGGATTGAAAACACTCACAGTGGACTCATTGTAGTATGGTGGTACAGTGATTTTAATGTATGATAAGTTGTGATGATTGGCTGGACTTCTCACAAGAACAAGCCGTAAATTAGAAAATCATATAAAATGATCTAGTCAATTTGGCTCCATCTCGTACTAAGTAGTCTTTTCTTCTTGAGAATTTCTATCTCAATGATGGAATAAAAGTAATTTGAAAGCTTAGAAGAAGCATATTATCCAAAGGGAAAAGAGATGGTTTCTGTAATCTAGACATGAAAGTATAGCGACATTTTTGAAAGTTGCATAAGCCTGTAACTTGAGCTTGATCACTATACCTAGGTACAAGTCTGGATTCTTGACTAGACGAGGAGAAGCGTAATATATGTATTCGGTAGGACCACTAATGATGTGACCCTACTTGCATATAGCCCCTACGGTTCTCTCATGATAATCCTGCGAGAATCATACCTCTGACTTTATAATACGATCAAAATTACACGGTATGTTTTTACATTCTTAAAATTACTCGAAGTATGCCGTGGCTAATTTTCGAATACATGAGTTTACTTTTACGAAATACAGATTGATCCGGTAGCCTTTTAGACTAGTCTGTAAGGTAAAGGCATAATCTGTCGAAGATAGTTCTAAGGAGAATGCGTTCCTTCCATAAGCAAGCATCGACACTTCCCACCCATACCTACTAAATATTTTATACCCTCTCGAACCACATGCTCAAAATCGAAAACTGTTACCATATCCCTTTTTAGTACTTCAACAACATACTGATATGGCGAAGAAACTTCTACAATTCAAAATTATCATCAACATACCAATCGCATCAAAGCCTTATAGGGAGGAGTTGTACAATTACCGGTACAACGCTAGCAATACTCGTTACCATGCTGAGAGTTGAAACCGTCTGCTTCTGCAGATATTTCCTCCCTACACCCATCTAAACGTCCAAAACAGATTGAATATGCCCCCGACGCACATTAGATGCCCTGCTTGTCTCTAGTCTTGACTATTTGGCAGTATTCATCAGTCTCTACCCCAAACCAGTTCATTTTCAACAACTATACACCAGTAAACTTCGTGTCATCTCAGCAGCAAGGATCTATGCCAGAGTCAGACTTTCGTCCTTCTAGACGGAACTCTCGAGTATAATTCGCGGATGAGCTGGAGCTCATCTAGTCCCAATATCATCCTCCTGTCTCAGGTATTCACCGCGCAGTCGCACAGACGAATAGTCCTTTCTCGTCTACTATTCAAAATGCTAATTTCATAAGAGCAGCAACCCTTCACACAAGATCGCATCCCCTGATCATCATCCACTGCTGAATCTCTAAAGTTATTGGCGACCCGATATTCCAAGTAGTTATCGCTAAATATAAAAGGAGACGGGCGCCGAGGAGGACCATGCGAGCATCGACAATGAATGTCTAAATGCCTTTATATCACGCGGAAGACGGTATTCAATATAATGTACATAGAAACAATCGACGAAGGAGAAGCTGGAAACATCTATTATCTTGCCGTTACATAAAACGAAAGTTCGAGAGTGGATATCTGCGCTCGCTACAATTCCCGATCTTGATGTACAATAAGGTACTGCGATCAACGGTAAACAATCTACGACCCATTTCGCTTTCATTCCTGTTCGCGTATTATGATTCGGGGGGAGGGGATACTTAGATAGAAGGTGCAGTTGAAGGCTTCTCAAAACAGATACTGGGATACATTTGTCGCATACTCGGAGCAGCCAGCACTCGGCGAATGGCTACAACACTCCCATCAATGCATGATATCTACTTCTACGAATCTCTGAAGTTCTCTTTTTGTTCCTTTTCTTCCGGCTATGAACTTCCGTCCTGTATTCACCGTTCAGCCTCTCATTCGCAAACATGCACATCTCTTGGTTACAGTGCGGTTCTGCGATCTTCAATCTGGAATTCTAACTCTCGGCTCACAGTCCTCTTCCTATCTGTTTTTCCTCCCACTTCTGACTATCCTCTTTGAACTTTGCCACTATTTCCGGTTTTTTATACAATTTGCTAACTCCACACGCGCAGATCTACTCCTAATTTCGTCAACTTTCCACCCAGTTTCTTTAATCCATCTGCCTCAGAACCGAAGCTATATCCATTATCGATTACAACCCACGACGGACTCTTCTTTCATCTTTCTGATGCTCAACAAAATCGACTATTATAATACAAGTGTTGGAAGTAAATCAAAGGGAGCGAAAGATAATCTGTAACCAAGTTCCTTTTTGCGTTCTCACAATAAGACATCCTCGGAGACCCATTTTCCTTCTTGACGGTGAAAGAATTCAATTTCGCAATCCATACATTCATCCAGGCCGCATCCATGATTACAATATATCTGCACATGGAACTATGGCTACAGCTCATCTCTGGGTTTCTCCTTCGACTTTCGAAACAGCAATGGGCCACTGAGGTCGGAACCACGATTTGACTGCCACATTAACTTGGAATTCCCCCATTTCTAAATGGAGGTGTTCTTCAACGATTGGTATCCAACGTCTGTAATTCGTCATGCTTGCATCTTAGGCATTTTACTGAGCGAACAAGAAGGTATCAATGTAAAGAAAGGCAAACTACGACTTCAACTGTGTTTTTTCTCTGCTATCTGCCTCTTTTCTTGTCTGTTTCCCAGTAAATTAGTTTGGATAGACACTATTAATAGCCATTCTTTGTCTTTTTTGTCGATCTCTTACTTCTCACATAGAAGTAAGCAAATAAATAATCTAATTCCAATTATTCGTATCCCGTGATCTAATTCACGTACGCTACAGTCATCAATGGCTTTTCCGCCTTGCTTGGAATTATGCAGATTGATATATCTCTGGGGTCATTCCCTATCCTCTTGATCATGGGTAGGTGCTGTCCTCTTTCATGACATCTTTTGTACAAAGACCGTCCACTGATTTGAGTCTTCAGTACCTTCGGTTTATCTTGATATATTGCAGTTCTCAAAGATTCGGATCCTTTCACCTATGATCTTGTACATGATGAGCTCAGTAGGGGCTTTATCGAAAGTAACAGTCGATATCTTCTTCCTTATAACATCACCCGTAAGTAGCATTGGCATCTCAAAGACCCTAAATACTATGACTAGAAATGAAACATGCTTTGCTTCACCAGTGTCTCTTTGTTATCACTGGTAGCTGCAGAGCTCTTCTTCGTCCTTTGAGAATCTATCCAGGTCCACTCATCGCCAAGTTCGCAGATGCATGTGCTGGTTCTTATCCTGTGAGGAAGTGTGTTCATCTTTCTCCTTACTTTTGTTATCTGAAGTATGGTGTGTGCATTCACCCATACTTTCCCACTGGAAGAAAATACTTCGGAGACATTCGAATATGCCTGGTACCATGACTCACGTCCTGTATACAGACTCGCTACTGATCGTCTACGTTTCCATACATCCAGCGCTCTTCGCGGTATCTAGTCTTTCTTTTCGTTTACCCTCCCATGCAAATCTATCATATAGCAACTAACTCCCCCTCAAGCAATCTCCTTCCACCTCTTCATAAATCAAGCTCCAAATTACACGCACGCCTATTTCAAGCCTAAGATCAATATCTTAGGTATTGTACTCAGCTTTACTCATCGTCACAAGTGTGCAATCTATGACTCTGCGCTCCTAAATCATTCGTTCAGAGATTTCTAGCTAGTGGTGAAGAATGAGGTTGAAGTCATTTTCAAGTCTACTGGGGAAAATGTGAGGAGCAAAGAATGGGAGGGAAAGTAGAGCAAGTGGTTGATATGCCAACTCTGTGTGAAAGTTGAAAGAGAGGTATAGCAGGACAATTGGCTTTTAATATGGGTATGGAATATCAGCTAGAGGGTTAAAATAGGGGGTTTCTAAGGCGAGACCGAGATGAAGTGATTGGTGGGAGTCTTCAGTATGTGAGCGCTTTACTTCTTGTTTCATATTGGGAGGCAAGACCAATGACTGAGAAGATCTTGAGTAGAACTAGACGTGACATGCTATTCTCTTCCTCCTCACCATACCTCTTTACCGAGCTGCTCATTCCTACTAGCTAATTCACCCTTCTCATAGTAACCTGAGCTGTTACCTCTTAACTTTTCCCCTTTCTTTCGCGAATCGCCATCTTAACCATAGAAACGGCATCGCGTTCTCAACGTCTGTCCAAGATGTAATGAATAAACTATTGGAGCTGCCCGCATGACTTCTATACTCTCACAGGCGAGGACGATATTAGATCTTCCACTAATGGACTCGACGAAGAGGAGATGGAACAGATGGGAATAGTCACTCGTGGATTGAGGCTGTGGTTTTTATACCTGCTGGTTTACTTCCTTGGTTCTCTATTCCATCTTTCTGCTCAATTTCCGTAGTTAGACTTGGACGTAGAAGTATTTGTCTCACTGATTCTACCTAGTTACTTGTCCCTTTTACTTCTTTTGTATAACAGGCAACTTCTTTCTCCTAGACAGGACGACCCTCTCAATCCTCCTCGAGCCTAATTCCTCTACCTTTCTCATTCACCTTCGACATCCAAGTTACTTGTCCATGGGATTCACACTACATTCTCAAATGAAGATGATGGAAATGGGGTGGGATGAAGGGATGTGGGTATTTGAACGTGGTTATTGATGAGACATTAAGGATGGTGCTACCGTTTTTGGGGACTCTCTGGAGAGAGATTGACTATACAAGTAAGCACGGGGTTGAAGGGGAGAAACAAGGTAAGGAGAGATTGGTAATAAAGGGGCGCATCGTTGCTAAAAGTACAGTTATATATATTGCGGAATACTTCCTAAAGCCCTCTATTAGGAGACCAGAGAGATGGGACATCATGAGGATGAGAACTGCCAGAGAAGTAGTCACACTGTTTGGTCTGAGCTAAACGGCATGTCTTGGAAAAGTATGATTTATCAGGAAGCGAGTTTGTTTATGCTGGAGCGTTTTCTTACTTTGGGTTTGAACTCGCCACTGAAGAGCAAGGAAGATTGAGACAAGAATGTAACACAATGGGAAGATAACCAGGCTGAGGAGGGTAGAAGATGGTCTGTTGTATGATGTAGCGGTTGTGGATTATGAGGGTCTGAACTTGATTTTTAGGTGGAGGGAAGAGGAGTGAAGGAAGTTGTGGAGGAGCATGATATCGATGGGTTAAAGATGTAAGATGGTAGGTCGAAGGAAGGATGATGTTTTAATCGATATAGTGAGGATTAATAGAAGATATTAAGATTCTACTCTATCTCTAGAGTCTCCTAAGTCTTGCCATTGTAAATTTTGGTATGTTATGTCGTATCCATACCTATAGATGAATTCATCTCAGTTCAACTCATTCATTACAACTCATTCATCACAGCAAGCTAGATCAAGGATTTCTCCTTTGGGCCTTTGGGACCTATCACTTATACTTCCAGAAATACACATACTCACTTCTTCCCATGCACTTTCACTTTCGCTTTCACTTTCACCCGCCGATTGCCCATCTTCACGCTCCATATTAGCAGATGGTGACATGAATAGACGGGAGAATCGGGGGTGATATATCTACATGGAGGAGGTATTTAGTTTATGCGTACTTCAGTCAGATGTTCAAATTCTCAACTCGTCAAGTACTTTGGTAGAAGATCAAAAGCGAATCAGAAAACGGGGGATGTGATGACGGAAGAAGATGTATAAATTTAATCATGGAAGAGAATGTATAGTTAGATGTGATTGATGATGAAACCTTGTGACTTCATATCTTATGCCTCTACGTTCTTTCAAATTTTAGGCATACTGTTGTTTGACTGAATTTGAGGAAGTCTAAAATGTTCTTGTCTTCCACTCTCTTTGACGGAGTAAACTCCACTCCTCAGAGTCGATCCAAATCCCAAGTCCGAGTATATCGTCAAGCCAATTTAAGTTACCACATCACGAAGAGACCTCCAAAGGAACGGAAGCACAACGACAATATCCACAACCTACCTACCTACCTACCTACAACACACAAATCTCCATCTCCATCTCACCCCCAGAATCCCTGGAAAAAAAAAACAAGAAGAAAAAACAATAAAAACAATAAAAACAATCAAAATCTTCATACCAATGGTGCATGCATGCATACCGAATATTGATACAAAGAGGTAAACATCTTCAGATATTCAAGACTTTCAATCTTCCTATTTTCTCAAGTCAAGCTCTACCCATATCCTACGATACACTCGCTTTGTGACGAACAATGTACAGCCCTTCTCTCTACTTCTAGTTTCATGTACCATCGCGAGAGCAATCATCTCAGAGAAATTGTTTCGCTTAGAAGCTCTTCCGCATCGTTATTTACATATCTACCTGCCTAGACTAATAACTCACTCACTCACTCCCAACCAACCAAACATCTATCAATCATCAAATTTTCAATCATCAAAATATAAAAAAGCAAAAACAAAAGGAACATTTCAATTGACTTTAACATACTACTACTCCACTACCTAGGGACTTCCCACTTCCCCCTTCCTACTACTCCTCTCATTCACCAAGTATCAAGTACCAAAGTACTCTCCTCACCATCTCCTTTTTCTCATCACATCACATCACACACTCTTCTTTCCCTCTTTCTCTCTTCTCTCTTCTCCATTCTTCAATTCCTATTCTCTCATCTTCACTATCATTATTACACCAGTCAATTTCCCCAAAACCTTCCTACCCACCCAAGTATTATCCACTCAACCACCAAAAAAAAACCAACAACCAATCCGGTCCCAACTTCGCAGTAAAATCCTCTATATCTCTTTCCCATATCCTTTCCCTTTCCTTTCCTTCCCTTCCCTTACAATCTCCCTCATCTGCTTCTCAAATATCGAACCTCAAATCCATGTATTAACCATCCATGCAACACCAACACCAATCTTCCCTCCTCTCTCAATCTCATCTTCTCAATCTGTTTGCCTCCCACAGATCCCCCCAAAATACAAGGAGTTCAGTTGTAGTGTTATGCGTTTGTTTATTGTGTAGTGCGAAGTACGTAAGGTGGGGTATATTGTATGAATCTCGCATAAACCAGGAAAGGAAAAAAGAACATCGAAAAGGAGATGGAAGATTAGAACCGCAGTTATTTTTTTTAAAAAGTCGAAATGTAAAAAAAAGATTGTTGAAAGGACAGGACGGTATGGATTTTTGTTTTTTTTCAATAACATTGATTAAATGTTTGAAAGTGTATCGTAGAATTGATGCCTATTTGGAAAATTCAATCCTCCTAAATTGGCGAAAGAGTATGTTCTTCATATGCTCATTCTACCCCACGCCTATACACATAAACACCATGAACCCTTATAAAACAGGGACTGATACCCAAAGCAGAACGACCATGTGTTGTAGTCACAAATAATAGAAAAAGGGAGTTAAGGACCGAAAACGCCGAAAAGAATTGGAATTGAGCTAAATAACATTGAAAACTCGTCGTTCGTCACATTGATTTAAATGTGTTGTAATGTAGCTTTACTCATGCGTTGGTAACCTTGGAATGTATGTTAGTATATTTCCAAGATATCATATATATAACGTGATTGAACATACCTTGAGGATTCTCCTTGAGTAATCTTGGTTATCAGCGATACTACCATCACTCATTCTTCTATTGGCAAGAGTAGGATCAAGTCGAGTATCGGTAAATGAAGCTCCACCACTACTGCTGCTGATAGGTGATTTACCACCAGTGACAAAGTTATTGACTGCTGCATTTCTTCTATATTCCTCTTCGACTTCACGTCTCTTTCTGTTACGCATAAATATGAAGATACCTCCAGCGAGAGCAGCAGCAGCCAATACACCGACAACGGCGCCTGCGATGATACCAGCTGTATTTGGATCCGATGAATGCTTTTCAGCTAGTGCGGAAGCTGAACTTGATGCGGCGGCTGCATCGGATGCTTGCACTGTAACAGTTTGACCTAAATTTATTGTTAGATGAGAAATGATGACAACCGAGAATCAAAGTCTTACCTCCTACTGTGACGACAGATGGTACGATGGATGTGGTTTGAGTGGCAGTATGTGATGCTGATGCTGAAGATGATGAAGCTGAAGCTGAAGATGGATCGTAATTTGGTGCTGAACTTTCGGTACCCGTAAGATAAACAGACCAATAAAGTTTCGTACCACCACACATTTCCGTGTCAATACCAGCACACGGACTATTACATTTTGAATCATCGACAAGATTTGCTGCTGGAGGGAGATCATTACCACACCAACACTCGTTACTATTGTATGTTGCTTGAACGGCGTAATCGGCAGGTACACATTGCGTTTGACAATATCCTTTACTGTTGTATGTATATGATGAATTCTTGGTCAATCCATCACCCGATGAGAAACATCCTTGATATGTTAACGTTTTATATTGTCGAGGGATGATATCAGGAGATGGTGCAGCGATTGCATTGCCAACCCACGCGGTGGCAGCGATAAAAGCGAGAGTAGATATTGACTTCATGATGAACGAATGGACGATCTTGATTTGGCCTTGGCCTTTATTTCGTTATATGTTGATTGAAATCGAACGATCTGTCGCGATGGCGATGTCGATATCGATGAGGTAGGTCTATGGTGAGATGCTGTTTGTGTGATGAATGTTATCAGGTTGGTTGGTTTTCGATCACTCTTGTGTTGGATCTTGAGTCGGTCTTTTCGATGATGACCAGCGAGAGTGAAAATAATCAATCCCAGGTAGCAGAGATGTATTGCCGAAATGAACGAGAGTGAATCGACGACGGATGTTTAAATTGCGAAAAGATTGTATCGTAATTTGGGTAATGTGTCGGTCGAATGATTAAAAAAAAGGAAGAGGTTGGAAAATTTGATGACTGAATTGAATTTTCCTTTCTGTTGATGTTTGTTTTCGATATGGTTTAGAGGTAGGAGAGGAAGGAGAGAAAGAGGACAGGCCAATAGTCTCCTGTTTCGTCCGTTGTTGGATGTGTCGAGTGTAGGTGTAGAGGGTTGGAAGAAAAGAGACGGGCGATGCTGGAATGAAGGTGGTGGTAGAAAAAGGCCGCAAGCAATAAAAGTAAACGAATGTTTGGGTGGTATTTGAGAAACAAGAAGGAATGGAGGGAATAAAAAAAAAAAGAGTAAGAGAGAGAGAGAGATAGATAGGAAATCAACACAAGAGAATGTAAATCATCGAAAACGATCGTTTGAATTATTATTTTTGGAAGAATCGATTCTTACGACGTCAACGATGAAGAAGATTATTTTGTTAGTATTTGATTTTTCCTTTTCGTAGATATAAAAAAAGGGATTGGATGGGATTGGACTGGATTGATGGATTGATTGATTGATTGATTTGTTGATTAAGGAGATGAAGATGGGATGGGATGGAGGGTGGAGGGTGGAGGGTGGATTGAGGGAGAGAATGATGAGTAGATAGGTTTGGGTGGTCGATGCAGGTGGTAAGGGTGACTAGGTATCTACTACCTAGGTAGGTCGCTAGGTGTTCTGGGGACCGTTAGTAGTGTGAGTTGAGTAATAAGCGTGGGAAATGTGCGTACGAAGTGCTGTACGGGCGTACGTGTGCGTGCGTCGGGTATGCTTGAATTTATTACCTAGGTCGGTATAATTTGGATGTGAATGTGGATGTGGATGTGGGTTTGGATTTTATGTATCATGTATTATGTATTATGTATTATGTATGACTATAAGTATAACTATAAGGATAACTATACGTATTTATGAATGAACAAATAAAGAGAGGAGTTGTGGAATGTTGGATGGATGAAATTAAAATTGAGTTGAATCGAAGCGATGTGATTACCTGAGTAGTATTGACCGAAGGTTTTACCTTACCTTACCTCTCTCTCCTGTAATAATTGAATAATTGGATTTATTACACAGATGAGATTACCTAATACGACCTAGGTACTATTATTATTATTATTATTATTGTTGTTATTATTATCATTATCATAGATTGTGTGAAAGGGAGTTCTGTACTCCGTATGGTGTAGTAAGGGAAAGCAGAGAGAAAAGTGGAAACGGAGTATTTTGAGGGGTGAAAATCAATGTGAAAATCAATGTGAAAATGAAGAAAGTGAGGGTGGGAGATGGTCAACATACTACTGTCCTACTACTGTACAATGCACGGGAGTACCTGAATGTACCTGAATGTGCCTGAGTCTCTTCTATCGTCGATAAAATGATTGGATATCAGTGGCCGACATGCTTCCAAGTGGATACGTCTGCACATATAAGTGGAGCATCCATTTTTAGCATGCTTCTGAGATGCGTAGGATGATTTAAGTTGAGGTGCTCAGATGCCAGGTATGATGAATTCGTTGGCGGATTCACCGAATGGGATCGGTTTGCTAGGTAATCATCATCAATTAATTTTACATCAACCGTTGTCGCTTTTCTTGCGCTCTCTTGGTTGGTGAATGGCGGTTCAAAACGTGTACAGACGGTTACGGAACCAAGACTCCTTACTAAAATTGGCATGGAGGAGACAGCGAGACGCACAAGGAATGATTAGTCAGTCGATTTTACTTCATCCATTGGTCCAAGATCTCCCTCTCATCGTATGTACTGTCAAAAGACTTTGACCAATCTGGAGTAAACCTTGATTAGACTTTTAACCTTTCCATCCAGCACATTACACTTATGAATCCATTATCCCTTGCTTGGAATCCCTCTGGTTAATCTTTTTCTCCTTTTACGTATCAATGCCATTTTAGCACTTGAGGGAAAGTAATACATGTAAGACGCGTTGGAACTTTGTTTTGCTTTCCTTCTCGCTCACGCACTCTCATTTTTTCATCCACATTGCTATACTATAGGAATCAAACAATACATGGTACAAATCACTTCACGATATAATTACTCGATGATATTGAGGGCCAACTGTTCTACCCACCCTCTTCCTCTCCTCAAGGGTACACACGGTACGGTACGGTACGGTAACTGGATCTCCTCGAGTGGAGAGCAGAAAATGACATTTAAGGCAGAGATGTGGACAATGATCTCGCTAGAGTGCTCTAGCTGCACAAGACATGGTGGCTTGGTGTGCATATGGGAAATTACCACGAACTGGGATTCTCCGTATTGTCAGACAATCATTTTTGATTTTTCACCAAGAACCGAGGGCCGGCTCACATGATCGATGTGTTGATGGATAGAATTTGATCTTTCTTCATACTCGCTCTGAACTCCATCCCATTAGCTAATAATGACTTCAGAATGATCCATCACCATCACCGTCACTCAAAAAATAGGGTCCTAATATCCAAACGATGTATCTTTAGAAATGATCGCTGTCTACCCTGTCACCATCACTAAAAGTATTCATGAAGTCTCCGTAGGTACCCTACTCTATATTCAGATACGAATCACTCAATCTGTTTTGGGAAGAAATAAGATCTTGGTATTCCCATCTTGGATATGTGTTGATGTTGAGATGAGAGTTTGTCGATGAATGAGTTTATTTATTACCTAGCTCTTCTCCTGGGTCGAGTACCTTTGAGTCTGATGCTTTGCTATTTGTAGGTATGTATGTGTATAATAACAAATCGAGAATTTCCAGACCGTGTTCTTAATATCTCGTTTCTCCTTATTTCGTCAAGTCTCGATATATGACTATTTTTATTATCTCTCTATAGTTACTAGATATTTATATATAAAATACGTAACTATCTAGTATTTTTCATATTTAAAAAAGGTTTGAATATTTACTCTCGTTTCCTTTCCTTAAAATCATTTATACATTTTATATACTTCTTGAATTGTACATACTTTGATTGAATAGCTTATGGATACATTTTTACATGCCCTAGGTCTGGTGGTCGAGATAGTTTGAAGTTTACACAGTCCAGCTCAGCTCAGTTCACCTACCTACACACCATACTCGATAGCTTGGATACCTCCTCCCACTCCCTCCCTTAATGGATGTGGGATGTAATGACAACACGAGAAATAGTTCACACATCAGTCCCCATCACATAGCTATCCTACCTATCTGTACTATACATGACAAGACAAGACATTAGTTACTCACCCACCTAGATACCTACTCATAGATAGTACATACAACTAACTAGTCAGGAACAAACGGACTCGCACGCGACCGACGGAAACTCCGCGATCAAGAAAAAACTTAAACCTTAGTTTCGTTCACAAGAACGCATCTATCTTCCTTCCTCACCATCCATTCATCCCGAAGAATCCGAAGAATCCGGCGACTACGTATGTACTATAGGTAATCGAGAAAGGTCGCGAAAAGAAGGGAAAAGTATAACCTTATTTTGCTATTGGAACTTGGATGTTGGATGTTTTTGACATGTGCGCTTTGATATGAAATGGTGAAATGAATGAAATGGATATTGTATGTCTATCGATATATATATAGTATGGAAAGTTTATAGGATATAGAATATAGAATATAAAATATCTATGGATTGAGAGTATATCGTATCGTATCATATAGTATCGTATCTGCAGAAATATATTTATATCTATAGAATGCATAAGTTACATATATCTAACTACCTCTAAAGGTATACAATAAAAACACAAACTCAAACCCACTCACTCATCCACCCAAACCCAAACCGATATTCCCAAGCACATCACATCACATCACCTCACCTGTCCAGACTCCTCGATATCCATCTATCCATCCATCGATCCATCCATCCATCAATCAATCAATCAAAAAAGGGATCGAACATGAACACCTATACCTACCTACTACCTAGTAAATAGTAGTTTGTTGATCCGGATTACGTACCGGTAGGTAGGTAAGATGATTGTACCCTCCCGGGACTTAGTTACGAAGTTACGAACCAAGCACATGCGAAATACCTACAAGCTTGGATCCCTTTTCGCCAGGGCTAGAATCGAGAATCTTTGGACGGAGTATCGGATATGCAAGACAAGACAGATTTGATATCAGGATTCGGGGATTGGGAGGTTATGGAGGGAGTGATTGTTATATGTGTATGGATGGGTGAGATTCGGTTTATTTGCTTGTGCATGAGTGATGGAGTGATGGAGTGATGGAGTGATTGATGGAGTATATATATATATATGGACGGACCGAGGAAGAGAACGGAAAGGAATCTAGGTTCTGATCAATTCAAATTCGAATTGAATTGCGTCTTCTTACCTTACCTTACCTCACCTCATCTACCTAGTATTCAATTCATTTTGTAGGGAGAGATGAGTATGTATGTATGTATGTATGTACGTATTATGTATGTATAATCTTACAGATAAATGAGTTCTACCCAAATCTAGACCTTCCCCCCTCCCACCCACGAATCTTCTCTAGGAAATTTCTACAGAGTAGGCTTGGGAAATTGGGGGTCCCGAGATTGTGGATGGATAGGGTGAGATGAGATGAGATGAGATGAGATGATGAATTTTACGATGTATGTATGTATGTATGTATGATGATGATGAAGATAAAAACAAAAACGAAAATAAAAATACACAGAATAGATCATTTCTGTCTCCTGATTCGGATTGGGATTGGGACTGGGACTGGGACTGGGACTGGGACTTGAATTGGGATTATTGTTATGGTTATTGTTATTATTATTGTTATTGTTATTGTTATTGTTTACCTATTGTCATGATTATTATCCTTTTGGCAATTGTGAGGTTTAGAGTTTGAATCCTTTTTGATGGTTTCGATTCATCTAGATACTAGGTCCTAGGTAGGTAGATAGTTTGATTTTGATTTGGGCTTGGGCTTGGGCTTGGTCTCACTATGCGAGTATTTAGGTAGGTGGGGTGGGTAGGTAGGTGATGGGTAAATATATTAGAATTAGGTATTTATTAGTAGTCTTTGGGTATTGGATTGTTTTTGTTGGATTTATTTTATTTGGAGAGGTGTAGGTGTAGGTAGATATCTAGATGTGGGGTTTTGGATTATAGGTAGGGAGATGGTAGATATAGATGAAGATAAATATAGATTGAGAGATATGGATAGAAAAGGAAAGGTATATTGTGTTGTATTGTATTGTATTGTATTGTATTATATTCAATCCAGAAAATACGAGCTGGAATGCCTTTCCAGTATATTTTCATCCTTCCTACAACGTCAAGTATTTCTTAAGAATCTACTTATCCCTTGAATTACCTAGTAGGGTTGATCAGTTACCTGGTATGTCTGAATCTACCTACCTATTAATATACATTATCTCCTGTTCTATCCTATTCTACCATCATATATCCTTCTTGTCCCTTACCATCTTACTCGACTTTCCTCCTCTCTTTCAAGGAGCTCAAGATTATATCACAATATAGGACCATACAGTACAATCCACAGCATCAGAACAAATCAACACTCTCCCCAATTGATCGCTTGGTATTCGAGCGGTCTTGGTAATGAATAGATTCCTTCCATTCTTTCATAAACTAGCTAGATCGTAGGTCGGGTAGGTAACAGCCACACCTTCCCTCGAACCCTCGAACCCTCGAACCCTCGAACAATCGAAAGGATGAGATGAAAATGGACGGGTGACATGGAATGATGAATGTGGCTTTCTTGGCTGTGCATAGAACTCTCGATTGCGAATTTGGGTTACGTGGGGAATACTACGGGGTATGGTTACAAAGTCCTCG
Organism: Botrytis hyacinthi; assembly: GCA_004786245.1. NCBI lineage: Eukaryota > Fungi > Ascomycota > Leotiomycetes > Helotiales > Sclerotiniaceae > Botrytis > Botrytis hyacinthi. The sequence continues at coordinate 45,470 of PQXK01000142.1, read as the reverse complement.
AGATTGTGATTGTGATTGTGATTGTGAGGGCGAGATTGGTTATACTGTTGTGTATATATATCATAGGAAGTGGTTGGTATGTATGGATGGTATAGGATAGCTTAGAAAGTATAGATTCAACAACAACAACATCAGGATCAATAACCTCACCAACCAAATCACCACTCACGAATTATCACTCAATTCCCCTTTCCCCTCCCCTTCCCCATATCAAGCTACCCCAACCCCAAACTCATCCCTCCTCACAAATACAAAACGGAGTTTCCCACAATGATACTTCGTTGAACGCGTACATACATACCATACTTAGTACCCAAATCAAACCACAACCCTCTCACAAACAACAACAATCAAGCAAACCATACATACACACAGAGTACACACATGCATATCCCACGTTCCAGACTTCTCTAGCACAACCTCTACGTACGATACATACGATTCAAGGCTTAGGTCTATGCTTAGCTTCGCGTGTTTGTGTGGTGGTTGGTTGGATGTGTGTTTTAACTTTTACTATTTCGTTTCTTCTTTGCTTTTTGCTTTTTTTTTTTACCTTTTGTTTTGATTTGTTTGGTTTCTTTCTTTTCTTTTGTTCTCCAGATTCTTTGAGAGAGGAGGGGGATATGGATATGCATGGATAATGGATGGGAGAGGGATCGTCGCAAACCTAATGGAGAGAGTAGAGAGTAATGTATTCTTACGACCATGATGCGGACTTTTGGGAGTCTGGATTGGGTGGATGGTGGGATGGTGGGATGGTGGGATGGTTCGGTACTTGTGGATGGATGAACGAACGATGAATATACAAACTTACATGTGTCTCTTGCTTACTTATTACTTACTATGCAGCGAATGGATCATTTGTTTATTATTGTATGTAAGATAATACTGATGGGGCCATCTAGATTTTGCTGTTGATAGATGATGTATTTTGGAATCTTGGTGGGAATTGGGAATTGATTATGATTATGATTATAAATCATTGATCATCAACCATCAACCATCAACCATCACTCCCAACCATATAACTTCAACATTCATTCATTCCTCCATGTATTCGAAAATCATTGATATTACATCATCTCATATCACATACTCCATCTATGATATACAATCAAGTAAATAGATAATACGTGTGAAAAACACATCATAACCCTACAAAGAACCCACATCTTCAAGTGATTCTATCTCATCTCATCACACCCAGATACCTACACACACCCCACCCCACCAGTCACACATCTCTTTCCTCCCGCCCAAAGGAGAATTCCCACCTTCCAATCCCAATCCCAATCCTACTCCCACTCCCCCTCCCAATCCCCTCGAGTAATTCCCCTGACTAAACCTCCCGATCATCGCGACGATCACCAAATATATGATGTGATAACGCAGATAAGTATGTGTTGTCTGTAACTTCCTTGGTCCTTGGTACCTGAGATCGCCTATCCGAACCTATCCTGTACAGCGTACTAGAGATGGAGATGGAGATCTGCAAGATGTGAAACGGGGAGGGGGGGAGGCGAAGGGAAGGGATGGGATGGGATGGGAAGGGAAGGGGGAATCTATATATGATTGATTGGATTGAATAAAAGAATGAATAGGGTTGTTACATAATTTTGGGGGTTTCTTTTGTGGTTTCTTTTGTGTTTTGATCTGGTTTGGGTTTGGGTTTGAGTTTTGATTTCGATTTTGATTTTTTAACTTTTTGGTTGACTTTTTTCTTCTTCTTTGGTTGGGTTGGCCTGCGCTGGGTTATACTGGGGATTTTAGTGGTGGTGGTTTCCAAGGTTGTTGTTTTTGTTATTGTTATTGTTTTTTCGAGGGACAAATAATGTTTGGAGTATATTTGAAGTTTTGAGTTTTATTAAGAATGATTTTGCTTTTGCTTTTGCTTTTGCTTTGCTTTTGCTTTGCTTTTGCTTTTGTTTTTACTGTGTGTATATATATATATATACTATATATACATAATGAATGAGTGAGTGAGTATTATAATAAAAATGCATGAGTTATCTATCTATCCATCAATAGGCAGGTACCTATGTATGCGAAATAATATTCACATTCACGATCATAGTTACAGCCATAGATATATCCATGATGCGATTCCATCCTTCCAATCTCAACTCAAATCTCACATCTGACATCTCTCTCCCGCAATCCTACAAATATTCCTCTTTTTCCCTCTCCTTCCCTTCCCTTCCATTTCATTCCATTTCATTTTATATTCTCTTCCTCCCGTGTTTATCTACCACATTGGTAGATGAGCTGGGTAGAGTTACGTTGTATTGTTACGATTCCTTCTCCCTCGTATTTTTCGCTTCGTTTACCTAGGTGGGGAGTTTGGTGTGGTGTGGTGTGGTGTGGTGTGCTTTGAGATCTTCGAGACGGGGATTTGATGAAGAGATGTATTTTTGATCATCTTCCCACACTATCTTGTTTCGTTTCGTTGGGTTTGGTTTGAGATCATGTTGATCTGGAGGAGATGTGCAGTTTTTCTGTTGTGTCTTGTTTTATTCCCGCATCTCGGGGATTTTCAGCGGGATCGACTAGGTCTGACCGTTTGTGTTTGGGAATGGGAATGGTGGCAGAGGTGAAAAGAGGGAATGATGGGATTGGGGAAAGGCGGGATAGAAAAGATTGTTCCAGTTGGATTCGTAAGGTTGGTGTGATTCTTGATGGGTAGGTACCTAGGTAGAGAGGTAGATATATGCATTTTGACTGGTATATTCGGTATGGAGATGAGAGTTTCACTCCCAGCCTTGAATCTAGATTATATGGTATGGGGTGGTAATATGGTCTAGAGTCTAGTGATCATGACAATTGTTTGAATGATTGAGAGTAAATTTCAGGATGGTCTCGAACGAACAGATGATTATTGATATTCATCCGATTCTCAAAGTTGGTAGAGAGGGCTAATACTGTTTTTCGAACTTGGCAGTTAAGATGATATCAGGATCTTATCTGTATCTCTCGTCTCCTCTTCCTATACTACTTTTTATCCCTAAATTCTGGCCAGCTGGTATATAGCCACCATGTTTACGTGTGCGCTGGAAAAATGTACGAGGATAGGGAGGATGAGGATGACAGTGACTACCTAGATAGGTGGTTGTGATCGATTCTTGAGATTTTTTAGAGGGGATACGAGTATATTTGCTCGCTCACTGTTGTAAACTACATACCCAGTTAGCTTTAATCATATTCAAATATTACTTTTCTTTTCTCGTTTGTTCTTTTTTTTCGGAGAGGAGAGGGGGAGGAAGGCTATTCTGAGAATATTCTGAGCAAGAGAGAAGTAGTTGACTGGTTATTGTTAGTGGACTTAATGGCATAGTCAAATCCATTGAATATATATAGAGATGAAAAATCTCAGCACATCTCATCGAGCATCGAATATGATGCTCTACTGTGTAGGAGAGATACCCCGCTCTTGTTTTTCTTGTAAAACTCTTTTCTCGTCGACATTCTGAAGTATTTTTGTACAATATTTGTTGTTAAGAAATATGTTTTAATGTCTATACATACTTCAATATTTTGATTCGGAACATTGTTAATAGGAGATGATATTCGCTCGTGTTATTATTCAAGTAAAAATATGATTTGATGGAAATGATATCTATCAAACATCAAAGACATTGAGGTTTGGTCTTTTTTGAATCTTGTCTTGTTTGGTGGAAGAGGAAGATGAGGATGAGCTTCTACGTATTCCTTCCTAATAGTTAAATACTTTCTTGTTTGGTTTGAGGGGTGGAGAGTTGTTGTTCGTAAATACACATAACATAATCTGTATTCATGGATATGAAAGGAGCGTTTCTCCTTGTTCTTCCTCTCTTTCTTGTCTTGGAGAAGTGTCTTCTTGGGACGATGGGCCATTCATTTCTCCTGCGTGGTGTGTTGGGAGGCTAATACTTGTGTATGGAATGGGTTTAGGAGTTTGTGGAGATTGCGGAGGGGGATTGGGGATAGAGAGTAGGCAGAAGTGAGTATGTGATGATATTAATCACTTACGATACTGGGAATAGTGGGTGCGTACTTATGGGGTCAAGCTGGAAGGGTAATTCACTTTAAGAGACGATTTATCATCTTGATATCGATATAAGGGTCGAGGAGATAGGTTGTTGAGGAGCCAGAAAAGTGTGGAATGACAGTTTCATATCAGGATTGAGGTTTGGAGATGGGAGAGATTCCTTGTAGGAGATATCATGGTTCAGTTTTGGGGTTAGATGTAAGTGGAATGGGGACTGGTAAGTTTTATGCGTGTAAAAGGATATTTTCGGGAGTTAGATGTCATAAGATGATGATAAAATGTTTTCTATCTCATCGGCGTTCGCTGTCGTTGTTGATTATGCATTTTCAACAATCAGATGTAACTATCCATGATCTGTGTATGTATCTCCCCATCTCTGTTCCAAACGAAACAGCTACTCTAGAACATCTACCGGTACAGCAGCAAATAGTTATGATATACTGGAATAAGTTAAGCACGCATTCTCACGGCTTCTAACACAAAATCCTAATGAGTCAAGTCTGATCGGATAGTTTGGTGCTTATGTATTGGCTTGGGGACTTTTTGAAGCTGAATAGATGGATTCAGGAGGACTGAGTGTGGATGTGAGTATGAAAATTCACTACATCTCCAAGGTTTATCTCCTCTTTACTGCATCATTTACATCATTCACTAGAACTGAAATCAGTCCTTAATTTCTCTATTCTTGGTAGACCACCTTCAGATTCATCATCTATATAAGCTTCCATCCTCATGATCTTCTTTCCTGCCAAAGCAGAAAGTCAAGCATGGTCCCAAGTCTGAGGAGTGGTGAGTGTGGACGTGGGAATCATTCACCTAGATCAGGTCGTTGATTCTAGAAAGATATCAGAATCGAGGTACACGATCAGAAGAGAAGATATGCTCTGAAAAAATATCAGATGAGAAAGAATGAGTGAGAATATGAATTCGGGGTACGGGATTCATTGTCATTTGTTGGGTGTTTCGTTGTTGTTAAGTTCTTTTACAGTTGTCAGTTTGGCGGATATCCAGGTACCGACTGGTAATGTAAAGTTTGATATCTACCGACTAAATTTGGTAGGATCAATGACTATCGTAACGTCACATATTCCCTTTTTTGTTTTTAGTTCTGGCCGGGCAGGTCTGGAGGTTAAACCTTCACCTCTTTCGACTTTTCTTTCTAATCGTACATGGGGTCAATGGTTGGGTAGAAGGCTCTCTTTTATAGTGGCACATTATTTATTCTCGCATGCACACACCTCGATACCTAGTTTACTTCCTCGCTTGAGTATTTATCGCTCAATACATTCATACATCGACATTTTCATGAGTCCTGCGTCTTGAGTCAAAGAATCACTCATCTAATATAAAAGAGTAGAAGGTAATAGAATCATAAAGTAATCCTTTGTATATACTATAGAAGAGTCATTGTAACATAGTGTTTTCGATGGAGGAGAGGAGGGTGAGGCTCTATATAGCATCTTACAAAGCGTATTGAAATGGTAGATTGGAACTGACTGCCTTTTCTAAACTATACAAAGAAGAACTATAAATACTAGCTATAAGAATGGATCATATGATTAGCACAAGGTTTCGCCCACACTAATTGTATAAAATCTTTTTTTCTCACTCTTCGAGATTTCTATTCGAGTAAAGAGTAAGTGATGCCAATTAGGTTGTTGATATCCTCGAGTGCAAGGAGCTTTCAGGAGAGGAGTTCTCTTTGTGGTTGATTTTGGGTAGGTTGTGGAGCTCTTGTTAGAAGGTTTGCTTTTGTTGTTGTTGTTGTTATTGGACTTGATATGAGATAAGATGCAATAACAGTATGAAAGTATCAATCTATAGGAGTTAAAACGATCGAATCTGTAAAACTTACGGCCAGAATGCTTCGTTTCTATTCAAGCAATCCAGTTGCTTGTTGATATACCAAATTCCCATCTCCAGAGCGTTTCCTCAGTGAACGATATCGCAGTCTTGGTCAACGTTCATGGAGTCAATGTGATAATTGAGACTGTCTTTTTATAATGAGAAGTTGAGTTGTCTGACTTGACCCTATTCTTATTCACTGCTCACTTTTCGTGTTTTGCTTGGTATGTAATATATCTAGTTGAATTGTCTCATGCGCAGCTTCTCTCTTCGCTCCGAGCTTCTTATTCACTGCATTCACGGGTATAAATTCCTCTAGAACGTTCTACAAAAGAGTTCAGCCCTTGTATGATATGCCCCTAAGAAATTGAAACTACTCAAAACTAGTCAGGGAAGTGAAAAAAGGTAAACTGCTTATTTCCTAATTCTTTATGTTTCCAACAATGATTATCAAAAATATCTCGTTTTCATTATCTCATAAACCCAACATTTTACCACATCCATTCAAACAAAGCGCTTCCACTGTCAAATTATCAGAGCCCGCTTTCGGTATCTTTCAAAAGTACATGATGATATACCGAGCTCGAGATGTAATTGCTGAGCCAGAAACGAATAGGCCAAGCTTCGTTGCCAGAATATTCAATAGGAGAAAACCAATGAGAAGCCACTAGCCTCTGGGGCAAGAGGTGCCTGAGAGCATTATTAGTGCTATCTCACTGAGCCATGTTAACTGAAAATGCGTCACTATGTATACTTTGCACGAGTGAGATGTTGAATATGGTTTATGAATCTCTCTCCTTCCTGTTCCTTCTTCCAGATATTCGTGATAAGTGAATCCTAAATGCTGTGAAATATCAGTACCTTAACGATCGTTGTCATTGTTACATTTTTTAAATCTTGTTTCCTCGGGTCTGTCTTTCTTCTTCTTTCTTGCTTTCTTACTCATCCACAATTCATTGCTAGCGAAAGCTGAGGCAGGCATTGTCTTCGAGATAGTGAATATTTGAGCTTATGTGGCACCGCAAGAATTCATCTAAATCCTCAGATGAGGTATGTAGCGCTCAGATACCGATGCAACTATCAAAACATACGCATACGTAATGAGTATCATTAGCTTTTTAGCAGAAACACTGTTTACAGCTTTCTGACAATACTGACATCTATCTCTGCAAAGTTCAGAAAAGCACGCTGAATTAAAGCATTAAAAGCACTCTGAAATACTCAAGATAAGCCATGAATCTACTTAATTTCCTGTCCCATATATCCACACCTGCCGCAAGCTCTCTATGACTTCAGTGTGTTTATTCTAATTTCCTTGTGTATACTCTGTGTGGAATTTAAACTTGAAACTATTTAAATATTATATTGACTTCATGGCGGCAATGTCGGAGGCTTCTCTTTCCAATATACTTTCTTTTGTATAGGAAAAACTTCATCGATTGGTGGGTCTGCTGTGGAATGGTATCTCCAGATTCTTCACTCTAGATCCACATCAAGGAAGTGGTAAGAGGTTGATAAATTCAAGATGTTTATTATATAAAAGATCGTAAGAGAATGAGCCAACTGATTACCTACCAGCCAACCAGATTACCAAGACTTCAGGAGACAATTGTCTAAGAAAAGCAATCAAATCAATCTTCGACATTATTGAAACTTTTGTTTGAGATTCCCCCTCTCTTCGGAATTTCAGCTCGCCCTATCATCTCTTATCCATTTCTACTGTCGAATACGCAAAGTACTACTTATTTCTGTTATATTTTTCGAGAGTAGCTGCATATGATAACGAGTAAGTAAGTAGTATGTGGCGATGTGAATGATATTAACTTCCAGTGGCAGAGTGTCCTGGAATATTTGTCCCTGTTGCAACACCTACATGAATATCCAATATCAACATATGGAAAATCTTGAAGTTCAACCTGAACGCCATCTCGTGTTTTATTGACGCAAGTAGCCCAATTTTGATGTTTATTGGTGTCCTAGTGGGTGTTTGTATAGCAATGTATCGATCTTCTGATGAGTTGGACTCCGAATTATTCACTTGAGCATGTTTCGACTCTTAGATTAAGGAAATCTGTTGTACATGATTACTGCGTGGAGAAGGAGGGGTAAGAGAATTTGTGGGTATCACAGGACTTATTGTTCAATATCTCCTCCAATCTCGCCTCGAGGAGGTTAAGGGAAGGCGTTGAGTTGAAAGTTGGCGGTGTTGCTATTTAAGAAAGTATCAAGATAGTCTCAGTTGGAATATTACGCAAAAGGTTACGAATGTTTTGAGATCCCAGGGCGTTGGTTGACACGGATAGAAGTGCATACAACGGAAGATGGTCTAGAAGTCAGAATTGGGAAGACTTCAACAACGGAACTCAGAAGACGACACGAAGCATGTGAATTTTCATCGCCATATAGAGTAGAAACGAAAGAGAAGCAATAACAACAACAACAACAACAACAACAACAACAACAACAACCACCAGAAGGCGTAAAAGCGTCGCCGCATCTCAAACATTTTCGCCGCCCATTCATGAAGAGATGACATCATTCCCACACTCTGGACCATAATCTCTTGCCAAAAAGACCCTCAAAATCATGCCTTTGCGCTCTCCGAGTTCTTGGAATTCTGAAACATTCCTTTGAACTTAGCCTTTGAATTATAGAGTCATCACTCGCCTTCCGTTTGATAAAAATGCGTGATCACGAGCACCCGTTCATGTCTACCCGGCTTCATCTATAGCTGTAGAATGGAATACAACAAAGCTACAATACAGCTAAAAGTTATGCGATGGCATTCTTCGGACGCAAATGATTGCCAAGGCTTTAGCGTAGGCGACATTTATATAAGGAAGTGGTTTCCTGTAAGACTAAAACCACCAAAAATATTAGAATTCCAGAAGGAACATTTGATGGGATCTGATATTCGACTCGTAACGTTGTGCTTCTTGTTTCGTACTCCATAGCTAACTTAAGTGTGAAAAGGTGTGATAATCCAAAGTCTCTCTAATGGAGTTGGATATAGTCTCGACAGCGATATTGAAGCATTTTTATTGTTCATAATAATCTTTATTTACTTAATGATTATTGTCACTGAAATCTTCTTGCATAATGCGCCGTATCAATTTACCAACTTACTTATCTGAGGAGTTGAAAATCCACATTGAGTCGTAGAATATGGAAACTAGGCGAAAACAAAATTGCACGGTATTAACTCATACTGCTCAACTTCTTTTCAGCCTTGGCTGGGCAGTCTGTCTATCGTCGGTCACTCTTCTGACTAGAAGTTGTATGTTTCTGACATGTATTAAATGTCTGAGCCTGAGACTTCTGAGCTGTGAGTGAGGAAAGATTAGAAATATATTGGTCTTCATGAATGTATGTAAATCTTGGTAATAGAGTGAATGGGATAATCATCTACGATTCATTTTTGCCTGATTGATGAAATACCTAGGCCTTTGCTGTCCCCTGTTCCATCATAATCGTTCTGCAATCATGGAAAGACACAAACCTTTGCATTACGGCTCAAGACAATAGTTAGGTTATTCACATCAAAAAATATAACTCATAACCCAGCAAAAGATTTCACGGAGCAAAGGGGTTGTGGAAACGCCAATAAGTGAGATACAGCGAGGGAAGCTCAATATGAAAACGGTGAAGAGATGACACAGAACCCTTGTGCCAAAATTTCCAACAATCAAGCCTATATAGAACTGGACAAGTTAACTCCAAAGTAGTTGTCTGATCTACACAACACTGTCAGCGGAAGCAAGCAGCGATGATGAGCGAACCAATAAATGTGGTGTATCTATATCGAAATCCAAGGGTAAAAAGGCAGCGAAAGATTATTCATTCTTCTCCTCATTTCAAACCTCCTCAGATCTCCAAACATTTTCATGATGCCAGGATTGATACTTAGAAGCTACACGGACCGAGTATTTGTCCCCATCGATATCAATACGGCCTAAGACTCGATATACCCAATTATTGGGAACGATCATGGCTTTTAGAAGATATCCATGTCTTTGGGATAGGAAGTCGGATTAGGAAATCGGAATGGGAGCTATATGAAATTCACCAGAGGAATAATTGTAGATTGTAAGGACAGTAGAACGAGTCTAGGCGAAGGCTGACTTCAGCATTATCCACAAGAAAAGATCACATTTTCTCAAGCAGACATATGGTAGACGGGCAGTGGCAGATTATAGTTGAGCTATCGTATCATATTCGTATATTTTGTGCCCCTCGTCCGTCCAGAATATGGACCTACTCGTACATTTTGTCCCTTCCCACTACTGATACACCATCCTTTCCTTACTACCTCGCAGGAGCATCTTCAAACTTCACTTTCCCAACCTTATTAACCTCCGCATAATGAAATCCAGTCGGTACATCCCTAATTTGCTTCGTAACTTGTGAAGTTGACTTGGGTTCTTTTGCCAATTCAATAGCTTCTGTTACGGCACCCGGCGGAGCATCCGCAATCTCATTGATATCTTTATTCGTCAAAACGTCGCTAACCCTTGTCGCCCTTGTGGACATTAAGAGTGTAGTTGGTCCTCTGAATTGTAAAAATAACCTATCACCCCAGATAGTCCTTCTCATTGCAGTCCTCAGGGTGAAAGCTATCCTCTTCACAAAATTCCACGAATCTGTTTGTTGCATAACTCTGAAAAATTTGATATCTGGCAATAGCTTACTGAATCCCAGTGTTGGGATTTGTAATTTTAAGATCGAGGCCTTTAATCGGTAGGGAAGAGGTAGATTTTGGTTCATTGTGTACGCCACGACATTTCCTGGATGTGCGACGAATTCCTCCCCTTCTTTCAGGGTAATTTCATAGATTCTACCTGCTCCAGCCAAAGCTACAAGCCCTCTGCCTGTAATTTGTGTGTTTCCCCAGTGGGCGATACTCATACTTCTGTTCATTGTCGGTGAAACAGATAGCCTATGGCCAGTCCAAGCCAGCAATGCATCTCTCTGAGTGACCATCCAATCTTCCCTTCCATCCAAATGCAATACTTCCATAGATGTGATCGGATTTTTCGTTGACACCAGGGCTTTTATGGGACTCGTCGAGGAGACTTTTTGATATAAGAAAGGAATTCCGAGAGGGGCCCGTCGAAATGGTTCAAGGATCGATAATGTTGATTGGGCCTACCCAATATATCAGCAAGCCATCCTTCCTATCCTAATGCTTTCACCTCGAGCATGCTGACATTTTCTGCTTTTCCGCTCACTCCAACCAACGTTCCTCGTCGTGTGTATAATGTTTGCGACGCGGACAATGAGACTGAAAGAAGAGAGTAGGGCGCTCCAATGACTTCAAATCTTGCATCTGTAACACTTTTTTTAGTCTCCAACCTCAGTATCATTGCGAGGCTTGAACATACCAGCAGGATCTGTAGAATCAAGAGTCTTGCTTAAAAGATCGCCATCCAAGGGAGCTTCCGATACGCTAATTTGAAAATTTCTATATGCGGCAGGCGTTTTCTTAATTGAACGGAGCTGCCCCGCACCACGAGCAACGCGGCTTACAGATGATCGTGAAATCATGACTGCTGTTCCTCTTTGATGTTCAAAGGGAAGAAAGAGAGGGGCTTCCGTTGTCGTTCGGAAAAGCTGCAGGAGGGGGCTGCATGTGCAATTTTCTGCCTTGTTAATCCTTAGGCGAGGCTACAACATGAAATGTCGTAATAGCTTTGTACATTGTGGTGCTCACGAACTTTTTCTATATATTGGTGAATTTCTAGTAGGTAATTCATTCTTATCTGATTTTCTTTTGATAAAAGAGAACGATACTTCTTTCAATTGTACTTCTTTCAATTGTACTTCTTTCACTTTATTTTGACAGCATTTTCATATCGGACAAACCTCTAAATTCTGGCTGTTTGTTGATTCCTTATCGATAGCTACAACTTTATACATGGGGGTCTTCTTGGAATAGCTGAGGCATGCGCAGTCGATGATCTATGGGCAGTGAGAATAGATTTGGTTTACGATGAGCTTCCGAAGCTTACACAGCTTCCATGGAGCTTCTTGCATATATGCAAAAGCTTCATTGCGACATCCACGATGGGCACAGCCGGGGGTAGGCCTCAGGGTATTCACAAGCACCAATCGACGATTGAAAGACATTCCCAAAGGCAGTGCTATCCAGAGCCAATCTTTAAGAAATGCGAAATCAGCGGACGATATACCTGGGTCGACGCCTGAGACGGCGAAAAAAGCCCCTCTCGCCATACCGACAACGGCAAGAAAAGATCCATTGGCCCTTGATGACAAAACAAATAAGGAGCAAAGGAAGGCGGACTGGGCGATTATAAAAGAGATGTCACAGTATTTGTGGCCCAAAGACAATATGGGAACAAGAGTTCGGGTTGGATTGTCCCTCGGTTTGTTAGTTGGAGCTAAAGTACTGAATGTGCAAGTACCTTTCTACTTCAAAAGCATTGTCGACGCTATGAATGTTGATTTTGCTGCTCTTGGAGGCACAGCTACAACCGTCGCCGGATCAATGATATTGGCTTATGGACTTACCAGAATCGGAGCTACTTTGTTTCAAGAAGTACGGAATGCTGTCTTCGCTAGTGTTGCTCAAAAGGCTATTAGGAGGGTAGCTTGCAATGTTTTTGATCATCTATTAAGACTCGATCTCAATTTCCATCTCTCGAAGCAGACCGGTGGATTGACTAGAGCTATCGATAGGGGTACAAAAGGTATTAGCTTCTTGCTTACATCCATGGTCTTCCACATTTTCCCGACAATATTAGAGATATCCATGGTTTGCGGTATCTTGACCTATCAATATGGTGCCAAATTTGCGGCTATCACAGCTCTCACCATGGTGGGATATACAGCGTTTACCATCTCGACTACGGCTTGGAGAACAAAATTCCGAAGAGCTGCCAACGCCGCCGATAACAAAGGTTCGACGGTCGCTGTAGACTCTCTGATCAACTATGAGGCAGTAAAATACTTCAATAATGAGAAATACGAAGTTGGTAGATATGACCAGGCACTCAAAGCTTATGAGAAATCATCCATCAAGGTCGCAACATCTTTAGCATTCCTCAATAGTGGACAAAACTTGATTTTCTCAAGTGCATTAACTGCCATGATGTACTTAGCCGCAGATGGTGTAGCTACAGGAAACTTGACAGTGGGTGATCTTGTAATGGTCAACCAATTGGTCTTTCAACTCTCGGTTCCCCTAAATTTCCTTGGATCAGTATATCGAGAACTTCGACAATCCTTATTGGACATGGAAACGCTTTTCAACCTGCAAAAGGTTAATGTGGCTGTCAGGGAAGCTCCGAATGCGAAGCCCCTGCAGCTAACTAAAGGTGGCGAGATCACATTCGAGAATGTAACCTTTGGTTACCATCCAGACCGTCCGATCCTGAAGAATCTCAGCATGACCATTCCTGCTGGCAAAAAGATTGCCATTGTCGGACCTAGTGGTTGTGGAAAGTCAACAGTCCTGCGACTCTTATTCCGTTTCTATGATGTTCAAGAGGGAAGAATTTTGATTGATGGCCAAGACATCCGAAATGTGAGTTTGGAGTCACTGAGGAGAGCCATTGGCGTCGTTCCTCAAGATACACCACTTTTCAATGATTCTATTGAACACAACATCAGATATGGTAATTTGGAAGCATCTGACGAAAAAGTCAGAGAAGCAGCACAACGTGCAAAGATTCATAGCATTATCACAACGCTCCCCGATGGATACAAAACCATGGTTGGTGAACGGGGAATGATGATTTCTGGAGGAGAAAAGCAAAGATTGGCTGTATCAAGACTCATCTTGAAAGATCCTCCGCTGTTATTCTTTGACGAGGCGACATCTGCATTGGATACACATACGGAACAGGCACTCATGCAAAATATCAACAGCATTTTGAAAGAGAAATCAAGGACTAGCGTTTTCGTTGCCCATAGGCTTCGAACAATCTTTGATAGCGATAAAATCATAGTACTGAAGGAGGGGTCAGTGGCTGAAAGTGGGACGCATAGAGAACTGGTTGATACTGGCGGGGTATATTCTGATCTCTGGAGTGGTAAGCATCTTATTTCATCCTTATTATTGTCTGCTCTGTCTCACCATTATTATAGTACAAGAAACTCTTTTTGCCGAAACGGAGAAAGGTAAAGAACGAGAGGTTAATATTCCCGACGTCTCGAAAGAGGAGAGTAGATAGATTTGATCGATAAGAAATTGTTATCTTGAATGGGCCAGATGCATACATGCCGCAGGGTAAACCCCCTTTCACATTTAAAGTCCCACCAATCGAGGCTGCATACAAGTGGGACTAGACTTTCTTGTGTGCTTCGAACCCCCGTAACACTGGATAACATTTACCCCTCAACCACTGTACTGTACAGTACAGACCACCAAGTATCAACTTACAAAGTGAACGCTTTATCGTGCATTGTTTATATCTGTTTCATGATATCAAATGTACAGTTTATGGAATTGAATAAACATGATGATGATTGTGTTCGGGGCTGCACAAAATTGGTCCAGACAAGCACCCACTTTAGAATTACTCGGGAAGACGGGTTCTAAATCCAGAAAAATAGACCTAACGAGTCACAAAGTCGGCTGGGGAATGAAGACGGGACTGACAAGAGCCTTTTTACCACGTAGTTAGACCTTTTCCCGAAAGGAAATTTGATTTGACAACGCTTTGATCATGTAGCGATGGGTCCAGATGGCGTCTTCCATGCTCTTAAATTCTTCTAGGGAAACATCCGGGGCTGCTTGGGAAGTTGTACTACCCTGACCACTTTCAAAGTAGAAAACGTGCCAACGGCTTATTGTGCCTTTGAGCTTGTACTATTCCAGTCTAATCCTCCGATCATAATCTGATATTATTGGATACTAGGCGAAGATCCATACTTTCCATCTGAATGGTCAGACCGCGCCAGTTTCCGAGCCACTCCCCATGAGAAGCGTCCACTTTTCATCGGATCAACGCAGCTTTATTTGTCTTAGACTGTCATGGATAAACTGATAATTCATGTAGAATCCTTGTATTTCACTCATTTCTTGTGGATTTTCGAATAATTTGGATGGAGCAGTATCCAAATTCGAGGAAATCTCAGGGTATACAATAAATGTGCAGAAATGCAAGCAGAAGCAAGTAAGAAAATCTGTGGATGAAGAGCTACGGGGCATACTTACTTGTAGAGACTAGAGCTTTCTATATGGCTTATCGCCAAGGACCAGAAGGTATTCTTTTCTTTCTGTCTTGCCTCAACAACTCGGTGTAGTAAAGGACTGTTCATCTTCATCTATTCATTCTTGAGAATTTCTGACTCGACATACATTCGAAGTATATACAAGCAAAAGCACATAAACATATCCAAGTTTTGAATTTAATCGACTGTTGTAAATATCGTACTTCTTTATTCATCTACTCACCTAATACAAACGAAATCTCACGACTTGTTTGATATTTGATCTTGACGAATAAGAATAGCCATTCCTGTATTCGTTTCGCAGATAATACAGACGAAGCACTTCTGACAGGCTCAGAATACTCTTTCCGAAATCGATTCATCAATCCTTTCCGATATCAATCTTTACATTCTCTGAACCAGCCAATCTATTCAGTCTCTCGCTTCTCCTCTCCTTCGTTTCTCTGACGGCCAATCCTCCCGCGATATCCATCTCACTCAACCACTCCACGCCCCACAACCCACACAAACGCAACCATGGTTAAGCTTATCGACATGATCAACCAAAAGTTGGAGCTCTACAGACTTGAGAAGCGATATATCAATAGTCGAAATCGTCGTAGCACGTTTGTCTCCGATGCAGTATATGTAGATGGCGAATACTACTCTGCAAACAACACATATTCTGCAAACTGCACAGCAGGCGACGGTGATAGTGGAAGCAATTCATCCTCATCGAAGGAAAGTAAAGTTTCAAAGGATACAACGGGAAAGACAATGGCGTCAACAAGATCAAAGAGATCGAGTCTGATGGATTGGAGACGAGGAAGTGTAAGGGGGAAGCATAGCGATAGGGAAGGGACGAAGGTTAGTGTAAGGGAGTTGAATTGGGATGGAAGCGTGAGATCATAATTTGTAATTGCTACTGGCGAAGAAGTGGTTCGATTCTTTAAGTGGATGCATTTTTGAATGCACACTGGCGCGATGCTTTTCAGCGATAACCTTTTTCTTGTTTACGGATTTTATGAATTGTGATTACAGTAGGGGTAATATGTAGTTATTACCCCTTTTCTTGTTAAGTTGAGCATTTACTGCTCTGCGGCTAGAGGGTGGAGTTTATTCATTTTCTTTGTTCATATTTTGCTGGCATTATACTGGAGAAAAGTCGATGGTGAATGGGTCGGGGCACTTGATAACTGGTCAAGGGGCAGGAATCAAGGTGGTATCTCATTTACAAATATAAGAAATACTCTTAGATGGAGAGAATGGAGTAGTAAATACTCACTATATAAAGTCAAATTATCTACACCCCCTTGGAGGTGCTGTTCAACGTGTCTCACAGAGCGACAAATTTTCATCGATTGATTTGGTTGAAGTGTACAATCTTCTTTGTCGTAATGCTTCGAAACTACCTTAACGCATCACCCGGCATGAATGCTCTCTTTGTGTTGCCGGAAAGTACACACTGAACAAAGCCTTCCTATTTCAAGGTACGCTCAATGATCGCAAAGCAAAAGTTCGATAGGCATTAAGGGGAATAGAATCCAAGATTCAAAATTCTACAACTTCATGTGTAATCACATATATTGATCTTTGAAGCGCCATTTCTTACAATCATACGTCAAGATGAATATCGATCCAGCTATGGAAGAGGCCCAGAGATACCTCAAACAGAGCCAAGGATGGGCGCCAGTACACATTGGTAAAGACTGGGTTGCCGTCAAGCGTCTGGGTGAAGGTTCTTATGGCATAGCTACCCTGTTCGAATATCGAGGAAATAACCCAGATGTATCGCCGCGGAGGTTAGTTGTTAAACAGGAAGGAGGCCCAGGTTTGAATTTGAAACAGGAGAGTAGGATGATGCAAAGTCTTATGAAGTACGACAGTGACCATATCGTCAAGATATACAAGGCTTATCATCGGACTATGGGTACGGTAAGCTATTGCTTCCCTTTATGATTCAGCTCAGAAGATACTGCTTGCAGTGGAAGATGCCCCGGTACTATGCTTTACTAATACAGTTGTAAATAGGGGACAAACAACGCTACGGACCGGCCTATTGTGGATTATGCTAATTGGCTGGAAACTGACAAGAAGCGCGACGCCAATGTTAAGGTACAGCTCAGGCAAAAATATGATATCGCGAGGATTTATCTAGAATTTGCATCTGGAGGGGACCTAGGAAGTTGGATGTTCGAAAATTGCGAGAACCAGCGCCCTCCAGAAGAATATATTTTTAGAATATGGGAATGTTTGTTGAAGGCGCTGATGGTTTTGAAATATGGGACAGAGAATCCAAGTGATACAATCTTTGAAGAAGCGCCAAAAGATCGCCAGCATCAAACAATTGCGCATTTTGATATCAAGGGGCCAAATAGTAAGTTGCTCCTAGAAGCAGAGCTCGCTTGCCAGCAACGGCGCTAACATTGTATAGTCTTGTGAGTAAAATCTTTGTACGCATATTCTTTTCCATATGGAGATAAGAAACATGAATGTAAACAGAGTACATTGCAGATATACAGAACCTCTATCAGAGGACTGAATGCTAAATGTTTCTCCATACAGAATCGGTGATAATCCTCGACCAGGCCATGAGCGTATATCGGTTCACAAGGTGCGTACAGATACGTACAGAATCTCACGATTTCAAATGTTGAGAATTCAAACCCAAATGGTGCTGACCCAAGGCCAACCATAGCTTGCTGACTTCGGGCTTGCACTTGAAGTTCCTGACGCCGAAGAATTGAAAAGGAGTGCTGCCAAACGGCGAGCATGGCTCAAGATAGCTCAAGGACGCAACACCTACCATGCACCTGTACGAACCTTATCTATTAGTTTC
Organism: Botrytis hyacinthi; assembly: GCA_004786245.1. Classification (NCBI taxonomy): domain Eukaryota; kingdom Fungi; phylum Ascomycota; class Leotiomycetes; order Helotiales; family Sclerotiniaceae; genus Botrytis; species Botrytis hyacinthi. The sequence continues at coordinate 27,588 of PQXK01000142.1, read as the reverse complement.
CTTGCTTTTGAATCTCCGCTTTCGATCAGGTTTACGATTCGTGTCACTCAAACTAATTCACTAATAGGAACAATACTCGGTCGCCAATCCAAACCGCGTAATAGGCACCTCAACCGACTTGTGGAATGTTGCTAATGTTATTTACCAATGCTTAGTAAATAACAATCACGTACCCGACAATGAGTTCTTCGAGACAGGAGTCGATCCCGACCCCTCCGAGACATTCACAACTATGGGCAAATATCTCTTGCATCCCGAACTAGAAGTTTATAGTAGGAGATTTAGGGGGTTGATTTTAAAGTCCTTAGCATATTATCCCAGAGCACGTCCGGATGTACGGGGTTTACTAGTAGAGGTACAAGAATCTGTAGATTTCTGGAATTTTGGCGAAAGTCATGACTTGTTTTTGGAAGGCATTTATGGGGGGGAATATGGGTGGGATGAAAAATATCCGGCCGCTCCTCGGAGATCGAGTGAAGATCAAGGTATGCAGGTAATCAAGTTGCAAAAGGAGAGGCAGCCACGAAAACCAGACTACAGTAATCCAAAGTGGTGGAAACTGGCCGAAGATGAATATGATTACGATGATGTTGATCTTTTGTTTCCAACTCGCAAGGCGCTTCAAATGGGATATAGAGAAATGCCGTTCGAATTGGGAGAACCGATAAGCCACCCGGCATTCCCTGATTGGAGAGCAGTCGGACCAGATGGAAAGCCAATGCGAGATCCTGTAGCGCCAGACTTTGATGATCCAGAAGATGACCCTGAGGATGATGCAGATGATCCAGGATACTATCCGAAAGGAAGAGATCAACGCGCCTACAACAAGGCAAAAGGAAAAGGAAAAGGAAGAGCAGAACCAATATTCGAAAGGGCCTTGGCCATCGAGCGGGGCGTAAAAAGGATGCGCACACCCGAAGAACAAGAAGCTGGTCCCTGGATAAAGACCCCCCCTCCTGTCGGAATGGCCCCAAAAAGAAAAGCTCGAAGACTCAAGCACCGAATAGCCCCACCTAAACGTAGACTACCAGTTCGTGTGGCGCCTTACCGCGATGCAAAGAGACAACGAGTAGATGGCCCTAACTCTCCGCAGTTTTTTGGAAAAGAATATAGAATGAATACTGCGGGGAAACTGATGGTTCGGCGCGCGGGACCTTCGCCTAGATCGGGAGAAATGGAGGTGGAGAGGAGCACGCCGTGGGCTTTGAATCGACCGAGTCCGAAAAAGCCTGCTGTTAGAAGGGAACAAGATAACTATGATAACTGGTATAATGATGCTTGAGATGTGGAGTGGATTTCAAGGTTGTGGACCGAACTTGCTCGATTACTTTGGGCGGCACATTGTCAAAGGAGGCAGAGATTGATCCGTGTGCTTGGGGGCTTCTGCGTGAATGGCAAGAGTTCAAGGGATGTTTAGGTTTTGTAGTCAAGCTGCTATATTGAAGGCATAAAGTGAAAGTATATTGAAGTTTATATCTTATTGTGATGCTAGATAGGTAGTATAGTATCAGATTTCAGTGAAATTCCGTTCTCCTCAGGTGTTTTTGGTTGAAGTAATACAAGACTAGGCATCTCTCCAATAGAAAGACGAGGTGGAATTGGAAAGAACAGACGCCTATCTCTGTAGAACACAGGAATAACAGAGGATTATAATTCGTCAACTACAGGCATGTCATTACCAACACCAATCTCTGGTTCGATAATCACATTCCCTACTTCAATTTCCTCGACGACTGGCTCTGAGTTGGTTTCTGTACTTTTCAAGAAATCATCAACTACTAATCTTGCGACATTTTTTCCCATCAATGCACTTGTTTCCATAGTGCTGATGAAAGATTCGATACCACTAGTGTAGTAGATACCAGGCGCTAGTTGAATCTCTTCGAATGTTACGCGAGGGTATTCGTATGGATAGGAGTTCCAGACGTGGGGGTGGTACCATGTTATTGTGTTGTTTGCTGTGGGAGAAATGGTGGTAAGGTCCTCAGGAACAGGGACTTTGCTATTGAGGATTGAGGAAAGGAACTCGGAAGTCAAGGGGCGAGGAGAGAAAATCTTGTAAAGATTTTCGTATTCGAGGGTGGTAGGATTGATAACTTTGCGGAGAGTAGAGATGGAGAAAAAGCCAACGGGGCCGGCGAAGTCTTTGGGATCAGTGGGGGCGGGGATATTTTTTGGGAGAGTGGTGAGGATTGTGGTGGGGACCTGCTCGTTGGGGCCGATGTTGAAATAAGCTGGGTTGAGGCCATAGGGAGAGGTAAAGAGGGTTACGTGAAGGGTTACGTAGGGGATTTCGTCGGGGGTATGTTGAAGAAGGTCAGATGCCATTTTTATGTCGGTATATTGAAGTGGAGCGGCGATAATGATGGTGTCGAATGGTTCTTCATTAATATGAGAAACACCGATAGCATCTGTAGTGATGGTTTTGACATTGTACCTTTCTTGGTCTCGAACTTGGGAAATCTCAGTAATGGTGTGGTTTAGACGAACAGTGGCATTTGAGGATTGAATCATGTTGTCAAAGATTTGCCAATTACCGCCTTGAATCTGCATTGCACCATCGATTGCCATACAAACCATGGTCTCTACGCCATGAATGGCGTTTAGATTTTGACCATAGTTGACCCGAGTAGATGCTTGAATCAGATCAGTTGTGAATGAGCCTTCAATCTGAATATTGTTAGTTTCATTATGACAGGACATACAGTTAGTTAGACTTACATTGTTTTGAGCCAAAAATTGTTCGCCCGTCACGGATGCCACAGTTTTGAGGTCTAGTTCCTCTATCCTTTCCGTGAGAGATCTAAATGGAAAGTATGGTGCTTCATAAAGTTGTAAGAACTTTCCAACCACAGTTTTCATCAAGCGTTGAGTCTTCAAAGGGGCAAATCCATATTTCCAAAACATCTTTGCAATATCCCAATACCTCCAATCGCTATCTTTTTGAGTGTAAACGAATTCTACCCCATCCCAGATACCAAGGATTTCAGCGACTTCGGTATTGGATGATTTTGCATGCAAGTCGAATTCTCGGCTTGCATTCTTCAAAATAGCGTTGACGTCAACGAAGATACTGGCTCCCAATTCCACGGGCTCCAGTGAATTACCAAATGCGTTCACGGTGGTCGAACGACCTCCAATATAAGAGGATCGTTCGAAAACAGTGACGTTAATTGCAAGGTCGGATTCAGCAGCATACTTCTGTAAATGATATGCCGAGGAAGACCCGCCTGCTCCAGCACCTGATATTCTGTTAGTGAAAGGCAACTGAGGTATTACTTGTATTTTGATGCTAAATGGAAGTAGATATCATTAGGATATCTGATGGGTATGCAGATTTCCATGAACCTTGAGGTAATATGTAAGGAAAACGAAGGGAACAGATAGATAGTAGCCAGCTAAGGGACGGGGCAATACCCCTATTTTGGATCCCATTTGAAAGATGGGAATCATAATGAAAGTTGGATTCAATAAAGGGAAGATCATCATGGAAGATCACACGGCAACATTGATGATAATAGTATGGAAAGAAGTATCAATACGTACCAATGATTGCAATTCGTTTTGCATGACTATCAGCATACTCGTACGTTGTTGATTCTATGATAGGCTCTTGTTCAGCAACAGCTTGGAATTTAAATGGCCATGACAAAAATCCAAGACTCTCTCCAGAGAGAAGAGTGACAATAATTGCCAATACGAGATTCCAGCCTCGATACATTTTGAAAATAATGAACAAATAATGAACAAATAATTGATGGAATTATATATTGACAGATTCGTGGTCAGCGTAAACAATGCCTTGTAGATTAAAGTGGTAGCCTCGCCGTAGTACCAAATTGAGACTAGCGTGAACCTCTTGTGGGAATTCACGTCGCCCATAGAAAAAAAAGCTCGCGACGTTGAGGGACAAAATACATAGCTTCTCGCCACGATAACGCCATATAACTTCATTTTAATTACATACGAAGTTATTGTATTCTGTCAGAATGTCTGCCGCACAACTATTGAACCCAAAGGCGGAGTCCAGAGTATGATTTTACCTATCCAAATTTGAGATGCAGCTACTGATTTGTAGTAGAGAAGAGGGGAAGCTTTGAAAGTCAATATCAGTGCAGGTGAAGGTTTACAAGATGTTTTAAAGTCAAACTTGGGTCCTATGGGAACCATAAAAATGTTAGTTTTTGTCTTCCTACTGAGCCTAGAATATACTAACATTTCCAAAGGTTGGTTGACGGTGCTGGAGCGGTATGAAAGCCTTCTTGATGCAACAACGAAAACAACCCTCTAATGATCGTTCCGCAGATAAAACTTACAAAGGATGGAAACGTTCTGTTACGTGAAATGCAAATACAAAACCCTACGGCAGTTATGATTGCACGAGCAGCAACCGCACAAGATGATATTTGTGGTGATGGCACAACCTCAGTTGTTCTTCTCGTAGGAGAGCTTTTGAAACAGGCAGATAGATATATTTCCGAAGGTTTACATCCCAGAATTATCACAGATGGTTATGAGATTGCAAAGACAGAAGCGTTGAAGGTTGGTAGGATAGCAATCATTGGCGGGGTAATACTGACACTTTGCAGTTCTTGGACACCTTCAAAATTGAGAAGGAAGTCGACCGTGAACTTTTACTTTGCGTTGCGCGAACCTCCCTTTCTACAAAACTTAACCACACTCTGGCGGAAAAGCTCACTCCTGATATCGTCGATGCGGTCCTATCGATTTACCAAGCCCCGGCAAAGCCTGATCTCCACATGGTCGAAATTATGAAGATGCAACACAGAACTGCCTCAGAGACCCAGTTAATTCGTGGTCTTGCGTTAGATCACGGTGCTAGACATCCAGATATGCCAAAGAAGGTCGAGAACGCATTCATCCTCAGCTTGAACGTCAGTTTGGAGTACGAGAAATCCGAAATCAACTCTGGTTTCTACTATTCGAGCGCGGAACAAAGAGATAAACTCGTAGAGAGCGAGCGTCGTTTTGTTGACGAGAAATTAAGAAAAATTGTTGAGTTGAAGAAGGAGGTTTGCGGAAACGACCCCAAGAAAGGCTTCGTTATTATCAACCAGAAGGGTATTGATCCATTATCACTCGATGTCTTGGTTAAGAACGGAATCTTTGCTCTGAGAAGAGCTAAGCGAAGAAACATGGAAAGATTACAATTAATTTGTGGTGGTACAGCACAGAACAGTGTGGATGATTTAACCCCTGAAATTCTTGGATGGGCTGGAAATGTTTATGAGCATCAATTGGGAGAGGAGAAGTACACTTTCATCGAGGATGTAAAGGAGCCAAAATCTGTGACCCTTCTCATCAAGGGACCAAATCAACACACCATTACTCAAATCACCGATGCAGTCCGCGATGGTCTTCGAAGTGTTTACAACATGATTGTAGACAAGAGCGTTGTGCCAGGAGCTGGTGCTTTCCAGGTTGCTTGTGCAGCACATTTGAACAGCGAAGCTTTCCGCAAGACTGTCAAGGGTAAGGCGAAGTGGGGTGTTCAAGCTTTCGCTGATGCTCTTCTCGTTATCCCTAAAACTTTGGCAGCAAATGCTGGTCATGATATTCAAGATTCGCGTAAGTTGCATTTCCACCTGAACCTTATTCATATCGCTAATATGTATCATAGTTGCTAGCTTACAAGATGAGCAAGCAGAAGGTAACGTTGTCGGTCTTGACCTCAAAACTGGTGAACCTATGGATCCAGTCTTGGAGGGTGTGTATGATTCTTTCCGTGTACTGAGGAATTGTGTTGCATCGAGTTCTGGTATTGCATCCAATCTCTTGCTTTGTGATGAATTGCTCAAGGCACGTCAAATGGGTAGAGCAAAGGGACCGGGTGATATGGATGGATAAAGTCATGAATAAAAGAAGCCTAATGATCATTTGTAACGACTTTATTGGGAAGGTAGACAAAATACATGCATGGTATTTTTATAGGTTCGCATCTTAATCGTTTTGAGATGTAACTCTGTATGTTATTACCGTATCTAGAGAGGTCATGTAGAGTGTCTACCATATTCATACCTAGGTAAATAGAGATGAAATGAATGATTTGATGAAAATATGATTATGATGTCTATGTAGCCAGGTAATTTACAATAGTTGTCCCGAAGAGGCCTGACTTTCTCCGCATTTTTTGTCTTGGTCATGATGGATATTTGTTTCGGATCAGCTCTGCCGTGCCAAGACGTGGCAGTGGATGTTTTGGATGATTTGCGGCATAGGTGGCCGTCTCCCGAATGGGATGATCTGTGTGTGAGGTGTGTGAGTCTTGATCTTGGAGAGTTTGCTTGATTGCTTTGATTGCTTAGATTGCTTATTGTTATCATGTGCCTACCGGTATATCGAGGAGTGATGATGGATCGTCTTGAATAAGAGAAGAGAGTCAGTTACAGGAGTTTAGGTTTCCAGGAGTTGGAATGGGTTTCTAGAAATTTGATATATGAATACGAACCACTTTTAGAGATGGATGCTAAATGTTAAATGTTAAAAGGGGTGGAGATTTAATTTGATGCTTAAATTCAGGGTTGTGTATGATCTTTTTCTCTACCGAGTGCTCGTATTCGCCGTGTTGGACGGAAGGGAGGAAGAGTGGATGTCGGCTTCTTTAAAACTGCAAGTGTACGAGTATATGCCGTATATGCCGTATATAATTTCGTCGATGGAAGCATGGAAGCATGGAAGAGAGAGTGGATAGATACTTAAGTATTAATAGTTTCATCATTCACTCCTTTCACGGAGATATTGGAGATACAGACAGGTACAGTATTAGGTCAGAAATTAGAATCATGGCGGCCCCTAATATTCCAGCTGATACACCTCAATCCCCACATCAAGATCTCCCTTTTCCTAATTTGTCACATTTGGATGCTTGAGATCTCAGCACCACAAGTCAGACCTATCAAAAGTAATATTTATCTTACCATGAGTCCATGACCTCCTCCACTTGCTCAAATTGTTCTCGATAGATCCACTAAAGTCTAAAAGAACTATAACAAACGCTAAGAGCTATGAGGGTGTGGGTGCTACTCCGTATATGAGAAGTTAGAGTACAAGTAATGTAATGTAGCAACTACAAAGTAGACAATCCCTCGAGGACCAAGGTCTGTACTATACCTATACATTCACACCGCGGAAAATAGGATCCGGTCAGATACTTCCTATTGAATTGAAGTACTCGTCACCAACATTCTTTAAGACACAATACCTATGAAGAGTCGAAGTCCTTACTTGTATTAATAACTTGGAATCGTGATGAGGATAATATTGGTTCAAACCCTATCAACATTTATTCCACGCTGAACACGCGACACAACCTCTAACCCCCCAAGTACCACCACCCTTTCTTTTTTTTCAATTGCTAAAACTTCTGGTCGAGAGACCACGAAGTAGCAATTCGCATCATGTTGCGAATTCGCAGATACCGAGCTCTCCTTATTTTTGCTGTCTTCATAACAGCCATTCTCGTTCGTTTTACACATATAAGGGATTGGGAAAGCTATACCGTAGGAGGCCCTGTCGACATCCCTGACTCGAAATTCGCACCAGAAAAGGGAGAACCATACACATATACACCAAATGGAGGCCATCCGATTGCACCGGAAACTCTGAAAGAACAATCAGAAGCGCCATTGAAGCCTGCAGAGGATGAAATCAAACCGGCACCAAAGGTAGCAGAAAAGACATCCTCCACAACTAGCGGTACATCGACTACTTCGAATGTAATTGCGATTCAAACAATAGATACAACTGTGCCGAAATACGCTCTTCCAGACAGGAAGCCACCAACCCAAGGTGTCTACGAGGATACAGAATTTGAAGATCTTCATCCAATTGCGCCAGATGGAAGACAGGACTTGCCTGTTTTCTCAGCAGCACCTACTACAATTCACTGGTCCAAGCAAGTAGAACATTTCCCAGTACCTACTGAAAGTATTATCAATCTGCCAACTGGTGTGCCAATTTCAATTCCCAAGATTCAACATGTTTTCAATGACGAGACAACGGACGCAAAAATCACTCGGGAGAAGAGGCAAAATAAAGTCAAGGAGGAATTTCTGAGGTCATGGAAAGGTTACAAGAAGTTTGCATGGGGTCATGACGAACTTTCCCCCGTATCAACTAAATTTCGAGATCCATTTTGCGGATGGGCAGCAACTTTGGTGGATGGTTTGGATACATTATGGATTATGGGATTTCATGATGAATTTGAAGAGGCCGTTAATGCTGTTGAAAAGATTGATTTCACCACTACTCCAAGGATGGAAATACCAGTATTTGAAACTACCATTAGATATCTCGGTGGTCTTTTAGCTGCATATGATGTTAGCGGAGGAAAATTCCAGGTTCTCTTGGATAAAGCTACTGAATTGGCGGAGATATTGATGGGCGCTTTTGATACCCCAAACAGAATGCCGGTACTTCACTATCGATGGAAACCAGCCTTTGCATCTCAACCTCATCGTGCCAGTTCCAGATCTAATTTGGCTGAACTTGGATCACTGTCTATGGAGTTTACCCGTCTTGCTCAACTTACAGGCGAACAACGTTACTATGATGCTGTAGCTCGAGTCACCATTGCTTTATCGGAATGGCAGGATCGTAATACAACTAATATTCCTGGAGTTTTCACAGAGGATGTCGATGCTTCAGGTTGTAATCGTACGGCCACCATGAAAAGAGAAAAGGAGAATTTGGAGGCTTCATTGGCAAAGGATTTCGCTCTCGACAATCCAAAGACGACTGCACTTTTGGACGAATCCCCCGAGGGATATCAGCCGCCTTCACCAGAGAGCGTGAAGGAGTCCAAGCCAAAGAAGAACCCTAGCTCGGAAGAAAAAACGTTGGAGATGCAAGTTCTTCCGGGTGAGCCTGGAAAAGCGCGTATTAAGGGGTGGGAAGAAGGAGGCGTGATGAAAAGAGATCTGGAAGAACCAGCATCAACTGGCTCGACCACGGCATCTTCACCACCCGCGCCAGCAGCAGGCCTTCCTCCAGTAAGTAAAACTGGCAGTGGTCTTAGTCATCAAGTTGCGCCAGACCTACCAACAGTCGAGGTATCCGGCGGGTGGGACTGCGTCAAGCAAGGTCTGGAGTCGTATACCACTCACGGTAGACAGAGGTTCTCGATGGGTGGCGGGCAAGATTCCACGTATGAGTATTACCCAAAGGTACGTGTTAAATTTACAAAATTCTTGAACACAGCTAATACAATTACAGCAATATATGCTTTTGGGTGGTCTTGAAGAAGTCTACAAAAAACTATACATGAAGACCATTCCCGCCATACGGGAGCATATGCTCTTTCGGCCAATGATTCCGGGAAATGACGACATTCTTATCTCTGGAAAAGTCACGAGCAATGGCATACGGGAAGAAGATCTATTGATTCCAGAGATTACGCATTTAACATGTTTCATCGGAGGTATGGTTGGTATGAGTGCGAAGGTTTTCGGCATCGAAGGAGATCTTGAGATTGCAAAGAAACTTACAGATGGTTGCGTTTGGGCGTATGGTGCAACCCCATCAGGAATCATGCCTGAAGATTCAGAAGTTATTGCGTGCGAGAGTGTTGAAAATTGCTCTTGGAATCAAACCCTCTATTATGAACGCTTAGATACTTCAGGCGCCTACAGAGATGCGAATCTTAAGGAGTATATCGAAAACAAGGAGAGACTTGATGCAGAAGCAAAGGAGATGAGTTTGAACCCCACAGATGCTGCGCGTGAGCAGAATGCTTTGGCTAAAGCAGAGGCTGTTGGTGGACCTCAAGGATATGTTGGCCATAAAGATACTCCTTCTTTAGCAAAAGACTCGGCGGAGACAAAATCCGAAGACGCAAGTGCCTTCAAGCCAAAGGATGAACCTGCATCGCTCACGAAACGCCAAACTGGTGCCGCTGATGGTCCTGAAAAGGAGGACATGTTTAAGCTGAAATCCGCAAACACGGAAAAGGAATTGGAGAGTATGGCTGGAGGTCGTCAATTGGACAAGGGTACCAAATCACAAAAACCACTTCCTGCAGAAACATTACCAGATCCATTACGCCCACTTTCTCACAAGGAATATGTTGAAGGTCGTATCAAGCAAGAAGCTTTACCGCCTGGATTCACAAGTATACATACCAGGAAATACATTCTTAGGTAGATTTACACTCAAATTATTTTAAGTAACAGGATACTAATATCAATACCTAGACCCGAAGCCATCGAATCTGTCTGGTACATGTACCGTATCACAGGTGATAAGACCTGGCAAGACAAAGGTTGGAAAATGTTCGAAGCAGTCATCAAAGCAACATCAACTGAGCATGGTAATTCGGCTATTTCTGATGTTACAGCTGAAGAGATATATCAAGTGGATGAGATGGAAAGTTTTTGGTTGGCGGAAACGCTCAAATATTTCTATCTACTTTTTTCTACGCCGGATGTTATTAGTCTTGATGAGTGGGTTTTGAATACGGAAGCACATCCTTTCAAGAGACCTTCTGCTTAAAGACGATTAAAGGGTGGCTATAGGATAGAGCATCAATATGCTTTTGGGTCATACAAAATGGTTTGGCATTGGGAGTTTAGTGGGTTTGGTCTGTATTTCTGGGTGTGGAATTTGATGTGTGGGCATGATGGGGCAATATTGTGTTTTGTAAAATGATATGGATTTTGTGAAAGGGGTACAGAATCGGTGTCGTTTACGTATACGTATGCGCATGGATTTGAATGGAATAAAATGTCGTTCAGGATGCATACTTACTTATTTGGAGGCGAGACTCAATGGTGATTGGATGGAAGGACATATGAGTTTCGAATGGCGTTTGGAGATTTCGACGGCGTGTTTATGGTTTTGGGGTTGTTTGGGGAGATGGGGGAGATGAGATGGTAGAAGGGGAGAGGAGGGGAGAGGAGGGGAGATGAACATTGAGAATGAAAAGGGAGCTTGAGTAAGATGGGAAGGTAATCAACCCAAATGAAGAGGAAGATAGGTATAAACAGACTTCCAGTCAGCGAGTCAATCAATCAATCAATCAATATTGTTATTTAAGTCGAGTTGGATCCCTTGACAGATCAATACTAGGTAGATGGATTGATGTGAAGGAATTAATTTATAATAAATGTGTATGTGTATGTGTAGAAAGTCAAAGTGGTAAGATTGAGCTTTTTGGATTGTTTGTTCGGGGGTCTGGGTTGGAAAGGATGGAGAGGGTGGAAAGGTTGGAAAGATTGATTTGGGATGGGTGGGTTGGAGAGGAGTTGGTGATGTTGGTTAGTTGAGGAGTAAGATAAGAGGTAATATTGAGGAGCGAGAGGGGATTAAAGGACGTGGGCGGGGATTGAGTGGGGGTTGAGGGGTAAGATAAGAGGTAGGAGGTAGGAGGTAGGAGATAGGTGTTTATTTTGTATATTTGTTTCAAGTATGACTTTCTACAGAATATAGTGGGAAGCATAGGCTAGGAATCGAGGGCATTCAGAGGTTGAATTAGATTTGATTATCTTAGGGCTAGCTATGAAAGGAAGAGCTCTATGATAATAGAGTTCTTACTCGTACTAATTAAGGCTAGCTCCCCTACTTTAGCACCACGTGAACCGTACCTGTTAACAATGTTGTATATTGTTGATGAATCTTAAGCGAGGAAGTTTGAGGGGCTGGGTATTTAGGTAATCTGTTTACTTATTTATCGAAGTAGGTAGGTGGATATTTGTAACTTGTAACTTGTAAGCTGTGAGTTGTGAGTTATAAATAGGAGGTCTTGAGATTCTGAGTATAGATTGTATATCCGCCGTCATATATGATGATTTGGATCTCATTATATCGCCTTCCTTTCATTCCATCTCGTTCCTTTTCATTTCGTCTTATGTTCCTTCCTCTCCTTTTGCAAGCGAGGTCAGTATTCATATTCATATTTCTTTGAGAGATATGGTATATGACCAAACCCTACGGCATCCTCGACACGATGATTTTCTCGCGGGTGCTAGGGGATATGTAGGTATTTAGTTAGCTGGTGCGTGGGTGGTACCTTTTCTGTGGGTGAGTATTCTATATCGTCTGAATGCAGATGAGATTATTGTAGGTGGGGAAATGATGAAGTATTCCTATGGCCTCACTGTCTCGAAGAAGTTGTTCGAAAATTTTGAAAGGGGGGAGATTTTGGGGGTGAGTACAGTCTTTGACTCTCTAAAATGACAAAATTTCAATTTTCCTTTGGTATTCGTTTTTGTTGCATCGATCGATAGCTCGATTAAAGGAGTTCGACTAACTGTATTATGACGTCCCTGAGATCATGAGTTGTTAATTTGTGGGCTTTGTTTGGTCTTGAGATTATGTGCTTGAGATTAGGTGGGTGCTTACTGGGCAATAGAGGTATTCATGGCTCAAGTAGGTTGGAGATTGTTAGTCTTTATTGCGATTGTAGTTATTTTGTTCGCCGGGCTTTCAATCGCGATTGTTCGCTGCGATTTAGTAAGATGGAGATACTGGTATTGAGTGACCGCTTGGTTTACGTGGATTTTCTTCTGACTTGGGTGTCTTGTCAGACTTCATGGAGTGTTGATATTCTTCGGTTGTGGTTCTCTTACTCGCCATGTAGATATGGTGGTATAAAAGAGCGTTGAAATCGAAGTTTTGGTATTTTAGTATAATCAAGGGATAGTGACGAGATTAAATGTTATCGCTTCAGTAGATGATCTTCTGTTGGTTCGGTGTATCGATGATTTTATAGTGCTTAATTTGACGGTCGGCTGGTCTACCGTTGAGGGTTTTGGTAATCGTGCAGAACATGGAGACGGTGGAATGATTTTGTTTTGCATAGAAAAATACGCTTTTAGTTTTCCCTCTTTTATTGACTGGTCATGGTTAAATTTTAGTCAATGGGTACCCAATAATTAGTAAGTTGGTATAGCCATTGAAACCAGAATTCAAGACTTGAATTCATTATCAGATCGTAATTTTTCCTCGTCTGCATTGACAAGATAATTGCTCTCACAATGTATCCAGTTATTGATATTTCATAAGTGACAAGGGAAGACAAATTCAATAGCCCTGCACACACTCAATCATTTTCTTTGCCCACTTAAGTAATAAAGTTGAGAGATAGAGCATGAAAACGTCTGCGTTGGATCGAATGCGGGAGGATCGGAGTGATGATACGCTGCCATATGATGCGCAAGTGAGAACAGGATGAGGATGAGATTATCGGTCTTTTCGCTAAATCTAAAAATGAGTTTGGAAACCTCATGTAGCCCAAGCTTTCTGAAGCCAAATTATGGGATAGCTTCTGAAAACTATAGAACTATTGCAGTAGCACTGAGGAAGCCTTCTCGGCTATCAGCGTAGGTCAATCAGATTTAAGAAAACACACATAACGTGACCTCAGAAGAAATCTAAGTCCACAATCCATACTCCAATGCAACGTCTTACTTTCGAACAATAATACGAATACCTTTGCTCCATTTTCTTAGGATACGAAACAAATCTATCAGCGGCTATCTCAAAATCCGTTTTATCAGTTTGGTAGAGTTCTAACCAATCCTCATCTCCTTTATCCTCTTTACATCCAAATTTCCGCCAGAGAGATGCAAGCATCAGATATAATTCTGCATATGCAAGTTGCATACCAAGACATTGTCTTGAACCATGAGAAAATGACATAAGATTGCGTTTTAGACTTGGATCTTCGATGAATCGATCAGGGTTGAAGACGAGAGGATTCTGGAATATCTTTGGATTGAGGTGGATTAAGGGAGTCGCCATACCTACATCAGTCTGTCTGGGTTAGTAAACTGTTGAATCTGTGGGCTTGAATGACTTACACCGGGGGGAATAAGCCAGACTTTCTTCCCATCATCATATTTCATAAATTGGTCAGGTGCGTTTCTTGTTTGTCGATTGCGGTACCCATTGCTATTCCAAGACCCTCTTGAATTACTGCACTCAAATACGGAAGTTGTTCCATGTCTTTGAGAATCGGTTCAATTGAAGGACTAGGAAGAGCGGCCTTTAATTCGGCTCGTAATTTAATCAAAAGTTTCGGATTGGACAATAAGTAGAAAGTTAACGTATGGTATACTTGTTAGGAACGTGTAGGAAATTCTGCATTATCCACGAATTCTTACGCTTAAAGTCAATGAAGTTGTTTCCGTTCCAGCAATCGATATATTTCGCGCCTTGTCAAGAAGTCTTGATCGTTGTTTTTTCATTTCGAGAATTTTGCTAGCGGATATTTCGTCGAACAATGTCTTGGCTTCCTTTCCTTCCTGATGAGAAGCTGCCTTGGCTTTACTGGTTTTATCTATATTGGACAGCAGTTCCTATAGGGTTTAGTAGGAATTGCATTGTAATTTGTTCGTATATTCACGTACTTGCTTGAATTCAAGGAATTTGTTTCCCCCAGGATTCATACTCTGGCGCAAGGTCTTTGAAATGGCATTTATCATAGGAATAAACCATAAAAACTGCACCGCCAACGGACCGAATTTATGGAAGCCATCCATCTAATCCAAGTTAGAATGCAAGTTCGCAGTTCTATGAATTCGACCGACCCACCATATGATAAAATGCAGCATGAAAATTCGGCGCACCCAACCAATTTGTATTAAACCCAAACGCATATTCCGAAATAAGATCATTAGTAAAAGCTCCAAACATTGCCAAACAATTAATCTGTTCTCCCGTCTCCTGAAATTCTCGAAGCCCCACAAGCAATTTCTCAACATTCAAATTCATCATCGGTTCAATTCTCCGAATCAACTCCTTCGAGAAAAACTTCGACATGGCGCCGCGTCTCATTCGATGTAAATCATAATCTATCGTTGCAGCGCTTGCTTTCACCAGCCCAAACATCTGCATCAATCTTACGCATTTATTGCGGCGACGACCGCCTGCTGGCATTAATTCGGGGACGAATGATGGATCGTTGACGTGAAGTTCTTCGGGGGTTACTCGTACGATGGGTCCGTATTTTTCGTGAATTTCTTTGATTTTGAAGATACATCGGCCGCCGTGGAAGAATTCATAGTAGAACTCGTACCAGAGGGTTATGGCTGCGAGTTTGGGACCGGGAAACGATGCGAGTGGATGGAAAGTGATTCGGTAGAGGTAGAGAAGGACAATGTAGAAGAGAGTGGTAACGCAAAGACTTATCCAAATGGGATCATGGTGATATGGATGATATCCATTTTTGCTAAATCGAACAGAGAGGGATTTCGAGTTTCACGTAGATGATATTCTTGATGCAGCAGAGACAGTGTTGTTTTACTTTGTTTCTTAAGATATCAATGTATATCTACCATTAACATGACAAAGTAGACCGATTTCCTCCTTTCCGCCATGATTGTACCATCAACACGTCTCAGTGTTATACATGCCGGATGGCCATTCGATGTGATCAGAGATTGTATAGATATGGTGGTGTTTTCGGGAAACATCGGAATCCTCGTTTGGCAACCTTGTCACTACTCTGAGTAACGTGTCGCAAAGGTGTAGCGCAAAAGTTTATCAATTATGTTGTGTTTCTCAGTCTCTTGTTACGTGAGCTTAGACATCATCACAAAGGTCTCACTGAAATATCAAAGTCATCGGATTCTTCTCAAGTATATATCACTAGTAGAATCATGTTCATGAAGCTCAGTTGCAAAACATCTCAATTGACCCAGAGACATCAATCACAATGACAGAGAAACCACTCGAATCTCTCGCTTCCTTGATAAAACTGTTAGCATCCGAGGTTCAGAATGCGCGGGAGAAGGACAGTGAAGATATAGAGGCATTCGAAAAACTTATCGATGCATTAGATGATATGCGAGCGGATCTCGTAGGTCCTATGCGATGGCCCGGAACACTTTTCGCCCCTCCAGACTTCGCAGCTCTTCAGACTGCCTTTCTCCACGACGTCTTTCAACATGTTCCGATCAATGGAAAAGATACTGTAAGCGCTTCGATACATGTCAAAGATTTATCCAAATCGGTCAAGATACCGGCAGATATCCTACTTCGTATCATGCGTCTTCTTGCAGCCAATAAAATTTTTCTCGAAATTAACGAAAAGGTATTCTGTCATACTCCTTTATCAGCAGGTATGGTAGATGAAATGGTTTCTGCTCGTTTGGGGAGTTTCTTCAACGGTGTTTTCAAGGCATCCTCAAGTCTTTCGGATGCTATTGATGCGGGGAAGAGAAGTGCTTGGGAAGTAAGATTCGGAATGCCTATGTATGAATATTTCGAGAAGATTCCCAAGTCTGATAGAGAACGTATGGCTAAGTCAATGGTCATTTCTTCAATTGAAGAGATTGAAGATCTTTCAGTCATCTTTCCATGGGAGAAGTTCAACAAGATCGTGGATATCGGCGGTAGTGCCGGACACTTGGTTGTCCTTTTGGCAAAGGTATGAGCTTTCATTTCCTCTACTAGTAGTCCCATAACTAACAACAATATAGAAATTTCCGCATCTTCAGACCGTCAGTCAAGATCTCCCTGAAGTAACAGCCGATCAAATTCGACGCATTGCCTCCTCATCTCCTACCGAGAAATCCCTCTACGACCGCGTCGAATTCGAATCTCACGATTACTATACCCCTCAGACACGAACCGATGCGGATGCTTTTATTCTACGCCGCTGTCTCCATAATAATCCAGATGATGACTGTATTAAGATGATCAAAGCCGTGATACCCGGTCTCGAACATAACCCCAAATCAAGATTACTCATTAACGAGAAATTGATGCCGGTTTGGAATAGCAGTGATACGAGATATAAGACTAAGATGTTGAGGAGAGAAGATATTGCGATGATGATTAGTGTGGGTGGAAAGGAGAGGACCCTGGAAGAGTTTGCGGGGTTGATAAAGGGTGCGGATAAGAAGTTGGAGATTTCCGAGGTTTATTATGGGAAGAATTATTTTTCTGTTGTTTCGGTGAGATTGGCGAGATAAGGAGTTTTGGAAATAGGAGAGATGACGGGAAGAGAATTTCACATATTTGGGAGTTGGAACTGAAAATATATGTGAACTTACGTTTATAGGTAAGCCTGTCATCAAAATTCGAGAAGCTATTTTGTAACGCTATAGATTCAGTCAGTTTCGCAAAATCTCTATCTTCCTCGTTCTTCAATTTCCAACTCATATCTGCAGGTTTCGTCCTGGGAAAATCCTTGATGGCTATGCATTTGTGTTCATGATGTTAGTAGATCAGTGTTACCAATAAATAGGAAGGCCGGACACTGCACCACCTAGTGTGTCTTTCATACGTCCTCTGGACAACGATACAAAACAAATGTACAAAGTTACAAACTCTACATCTGTTGGAAGTACGTGTTAAGCTAGTTCTAGCTTGTAGAGCTAGCCCTTAATCTAGGGATCGTCTGGCCATCTAGCCTATATGCCAGGGTAGCAGCCAAAAGCACTCATGGTAATTGACCGGTCACTTGTCTAAAACAATCTTTTTGAGAATTCAAAAAGAGAAAAAATGCTTGCTTCTAGAATGATTATAATGCTTGGAAAAGACGTCCATTCATGCATGATGACTACCTAGTGGTGGATGAGTTGACCCTTCCCCTCACTTCAGTCAGGTCTTATGCCGATACTGGGATATGTGAAATGATAGGGTACGGCACAGACTTCCAGGGACTGGAATCTTACATGGCGATGCCCCACCGAGAACTAGCGAATGCAAGTCTTTAGGTAGTTTCGTGCGCGGCACTGAATACTGTTAGAATCGTGTATTTAAAAATAAAAAAAGGATGTTATTGAGAAGAAAAGAAGAGAGAAGAAAAGAAAAACTCTAAGCTGTTTATAACTCTTGTCGCAATCCAATTTCTAGACGGCTGGAAAATTCAAGCATCATTCATATTTTGACTGATATCATTAAAAGTCTGGCTATAATGTCTCACGAATTCAAAGAGTTGTATACACTTATACAAAGTTGTTGGTTTTTGATGGTTCTTCTGAATTGAGTTTACGAGATTCACATACCGACTGTTGGTTCTTGCTTTCAAACATTCAGACTACTGATATTATTTCCATTTATCTATAAAGCTACCTGTAATCCATTATTCCTTTCTATATTTTATCAAGACCACTGTATCACAAAATATCATCTAAAATCATGACTTCACACGCGATCAATGGAGCTGGAGCCCCTTTGCCTCAGGCGAAGACTCTTCTTGTACACATCGTTGACCATATGGCCAAAACAAAGCCGCAAGCTCTATACGCCGAGTTTCCCGCCTCGCCAGTGACTTATGACGAAGGATTTCACAGAGTTACCTATAAGGATTTTGCTAATGCTATTAATGGAGTTGCATGGTGCTTGCATGATAATCTTGGGGTGGGAAAAGAGCTCGAAACTCTAGCTTACATTGGCCCGAACAATTTTATTTACCCATCGCTCATCTTCGGAGCAGCTAAAGCAGGGTACAAGGTAAGAAGATGTAAGGATAGATCTTGATCTCCTGCTGAAAATTTGCCACTAGGTGCTCCTTCTATCGCCACGAAATAGTGTCGCTGCTCAACTTGATCTCATAAAGGTTACAAAATGTAAAACATTCATTACCTCTGGTCGACCATTACCATCCGTGGCAGCGATTCTAGCTGCTGCCGGTTCTACGCTGCAAAAATTAGAAATTCCAACTATTGAAGATCTTTTGAACACCCCTTCAAAACACTATCCATATGACAAGACCTTCGATGAAGTATGCGATGAGCCATTTCTCGTCATGCACACTTCGGGGTCAACTGGCTTTCCTAAGCCCATCAGCTGGACGAATGGCTTCTGTGCAGCCTACGCAACGTCATTATCATTGAGCCCTCCAGCAGGGTTCGAAAGTGTAGATAAAATGTACGAAGGAAATCGAATATTCGTGATGTTTCCTCCTTTTCATGTATGTATCTTCCTTTCTAATGACGATTTAAATATCACGCCGACTAATACGCAAATATAGGCTGCCTACATCGCGCATATGATCGTAAATGGAATATCATTCCAAAGTTCCGTGATTCTCCCATTACAAGCTGCAATACCTTCAGCGCAATCTTTATCTGGGGCATTGAAAAACAACAAATTTGATGTTGCTTTCGTCGTGCCATCAATATTGGAGGAGGTTAGCAAGTCACCAGAGCTCTTAGAGCATATCTCTAATAATCTTGATATTGTAGTGTATGCTGGAGGAGATCTACCTCTTGGTTGTGGCAATATTGTGGCATCTCGAGTGAAACTTATCAATTTTTACGGAACCACTGAAGGCGCAAGTCTTCCTTTAATCTCTTCAAATGAAGAAACGACACAGAAAGATTGGAAATATCTTCATATACATCCCAGCGCAGGTGTAGAATTTCGCCCTTATAATGACACAATATACGAATTATTCATTGTCCGCGAAAAGGACTTTGAGAATCATCAGCAAATCTTCAAGACATTTCCTGATCTTCAAGAATACCAGACTCGCGACTTGTTCGTTCCTCACTCCTCAAAGCCGAACCGCTGGAGCCATTATGGAAGATCGGATGATATTATCGTTCTCGTTAATGGAGAGAAAACATACCCTGTTCCTACTGAGCAACATATCCTATCTAGTCACCGTGAGATAAGCGGGGTGATAGTAGCCGGCTCCCAACGTTTTCAAACCTCGCTCTTATTAGAAGTCATAAGTAAAGAGGAATTAACGCCCGCACGGAAAGTTGATCTAGTGGAGACTATATGGACTTCGGTCGAAGAGGCAAATGCAACATGCCCAACGCATGCGCAAATAGCTAGGTCTCACATTCTTTTCGTTCCATCGGATCGTCCTATGATCAGAACACCCAAAGGGACCATTATGAGAGCAGCTACCCTGGCGCAGTACAAAGAAGAGCTTGATGCACTTTATGAAACTGCCGACCAAACTTCGATAGAGTCCAGTACGACTTTAATCCCACACGTGGATCCTCATGACTTCGAGGATCTGATCTCGTATCTAAAGAATACCATCTCAACACTTACAGGCTTGACCTTTGACGATGAAGACAACTTTTTCATAAATGGTATGGATTCCTTACAAGCTTTAATGTTCATACGGAATCTGAAGCGGGTTTTCAATCTTCCACAATTGGTTGTCAACGATATCTATTCAAATCCATCACTCATCTCGCTCGCCCGAGTCTTGCAATACTCCTTAAAACAAGAAGAGGATGTGAGCCCGCCGCTACTCGCCGAAGAAGCACGTGTAAAGAATATTGAACACTTATTTGCGGACTATTGCGGCTTAATCGATGGCATTCCTCCTTTAGAGTATAGTCCTGTTTCATTGCCGACAATAAAGAGTGGAAATATTCTTCTCACAGGCTCGACAGGCGGGCTAGGTTCTTATATCTTGCAAAAGCTCTTAACTACAGATACCACTGCGCATGTTTACTGCCTCAATCGATCCACCGACAGCAGATCCTTGCAGATTGAAAGAAACAGTATTCGAGACTTGCTTACAGAATTTCCCGAAGATCGTGTTACATTTCTTTCTGCCGATCTTTCAAAGTCTAAGCTAGGGCTTGGGGATGGAGTCTACAATGGTCTTTTGCAAAATGTTACGCAAATTATCCACAACGCCTGGCCGGTCAATTTTCATATCAATTTATCGTCATACTATCCACACCTTCTGGGAGTTATCAACTTGGCCAAGTTTGCGAGTGAAGCTTCGAGGTCGCCATCACTTTTGTATATTTCCTCCGTCAGTGCAGTATCCAGCTTCGTCTCCGTCGATGACTCAGTCGGCAGGATCCCAGAAGCAATCATTCATGATGCCTCGGCGTCGGAGTCGATGGGTTACGGTGAGAGTAAATATCTATCAGAACGAATCCTGGACTACG
Organism: Botrytis hyacinthi; assembly: GCA_004786245.1. Taxonomy (NCBI): domain Eukaryota; kingdom Fungi; phylum Ascomycota; class Leotiomycetes; order Helotiales; family Sclerotiniaceae; genus Botrytis; species Botrytis hyacinthi. Next base: position 6,751 of record PQXK01000142.1, on the reverse strand, counting down.
CGAGCAAGAAAATTCGATTCCAAGTTAACATTGCACGTGTTGGTCAGATATCCGGTCCTATCCAGGGGCCATCTGTATGGAGCCGAGATGAATGGTTTCCAAGCTTGGTAATTTCCTCGTCTTTTGTGGGTGCGGTGCCGGATTCTCTAGGATTGGATTTGGACAGGATTGATTGGATACCCGTCGATGTTCTGTCTGAAATACTTATCGAACTTTGCCAAATTCCAAAGCATGATAGAGAGATCAACGGCGCAAAAGTGTTCAATTTACTCAATCCATACCAGGAAGAGTGGGAAAACCTTCTACCAACAGTTATAAAAGTACTCTCTTCAGACGGCAGTGCTAAAACTGAAACTGAGAAAATAAGCTTCGAGAGCTGGATCCAGAAGGTGGAAGAGACAACGGATCAGCAATCTTTTCACGGCACAAAAGAGGACAACGCCAAGGAAAAGCATTTTAATCGTCTGGTAGAATTGAATCCAGCAATTAAACTAACTCATTTTTACAGAGCAGAAGAAACAAAAAAGGAGGGCAAGCAGTGGGAAACTGGAAGAGCGCAGATGCAGAGTAAAAAGCTCCGGAACTTGGGGAAGATCGAGAATATCTGGCTGGAAAAATGGATCAAGGCGTGGATGAACATTAATTCGAACAAGGCGTAAAGAACTCGGGATGTTGTAGAATGAAGCTTTTCCCTTCGAACGGCATCTTGAGATAGTAGAAAACTAGGCTTGGTGCTTATCACCCAAAATATACAGTCGTTTCAAGTTTGCGTTCCTGATCCTTCATATGAAACTTCAGCAGACGAACTCGACACTACCATCCATCAGGAATTATACAAAGACCCAGAGTCTACTACAAGAAATCGTATCTGTAAACTAAGCCCTTGGGAATGAAAGTCCAGAATCATAGCAAACCGCGAGGGAAGTGGAAAACCTCAAAATTTCAGAGAAAACACGGGATCTTAAGAATGTTTTGCTCATCAAAATGACTTGAACCCACTAAGAAGGAACTGAAAATCATTGAATCGCTGTATTCAAGTATCAATTTCTTCAATCTAGGGATGGGAACCATCAATATAAATGAAGAAGCCCTCTACTTTGAAGAATTATCCGCCCGAGTTTCCCGATGACCAGTCATTTACCTTCAAATCATCAAAACATAATGAAACGGCATTTAATACATGACATTACTATCAGTTGCCAATAAACAGCACAATTTCCTCTATATCCGCGTCAATTATGATTATAACAATACCAAAAATTCCAACGCGTTCCCCTCCCTTGCTCCATCAAATTCCACACATCTCACTCCAGGAATGCAATATTACCATCCCGATAATATAAGCCCATGATAACTGTCCTTCCAGATATCCATGGCAAAAGGTAAATTTATTGCACATCAAGAAATCTCTGCAATCATGACTACTACAGCAGCAGCATCAGAAGTTGGCGGTATAACTGATGGGGGAGGACTTTTTCCTACGTTTGTTCCGAGTGATATCGCGGGTCAGACTGTGTTTGGTTGTCCTATTGTATGTCGCTATCTCTTCTTCCGTCGATCTCGGTCATACATTTTGTTGTTCTAGAAAATATCTAGTTACTAACAGTATTGTCGCAACAAAGTCATCTTTCATGTCCCTCGATGCCAAATGTCCCATCACCGGCAGCGGACTCCCTGCATGCGCAACACAAACTACTAGTTTTGACGAGCCTTGCTGTGGTTCTCTAAGCGCCTTTGCGACTAGTGTTGGAGATTGTTATAGCAGTAATGCACCGGATTGTTTGAATCTAGAAGGTGAGTAACTTTCACGCATCTTTCACATCAACCCTCAAGCCAGATCGTAGGAATTATATCCACCAAGAACATCAAAATATGAAGTAACTACTGAACCACACCCAAACTAACAAACACCAGAACTCACCCGCAGCCTAACAGCATTCAGCGCCACAGCAACAGATCAACAAATCACCAACCCCTGCGCAATATTCGCTTCTACAACCAGTAGTAGCAACCCTACCGAGACAGGAGGACAAGCAGCCGAGACTAGTGGATCTGGAGACTCTGGGGAATCTAGCGGTTCTGAAGAGTCCACTCCCACAAGATCTGCAACCGAAAGCGCCAATACTGCTGAGAGTACAATGTCCAACTCTGGAGCTATGAAGGAGAGAGGAAATATGGGGCTGAAAACGATTGCTACTTTGGCGTTGGTGGGAAGCTTGGGGGTTTTGTGGTTGTAAAGGGTGAGATGAAAGATGACAAGAAAGGAGAAAGAGGGGTTTGGTTGATGGCTTTACCGATATGGATGGTGTGGGTGCTTATTATTGGTCTTTGTGACGAGGATGAGGGCTTGAGTAGAGATGAGAGTGGCGTTCGGTTTTTGGTTTGGTGGATGTTATGTATGTTGTCTTTTGGTATTGTAAGTGGGTTTGGAATTTATGTTGGTATGTGTTGAATATTGTTGATTGAATGGCTTCGTTCAATTCTCTTGTTTGAACTTCGGTAGTTTGTTTAAAAATATATCTTACTGGTCATTGACCGCCTGCTTGACATGTGTTTTGCCTCTTTCACTAGAAAGGTATTGAATTTTTGCTCACTAATCTTCATCTCAGTAGAGAGATGGTTGAATCCTGTATTGCTGCATTGATGTGTGCCAAAAATGGCATCTGTTTGAAATTCCTTGTATTTGAAATGATACATAAATACTAGAGTAAGCATAAGCAAATGCTATACACACATTGTTCAAAGGAGAGTCTCTCAAAAAGTCGCGTTCAACAGATCCATCATGCAAAAAGCGCAGGCAACATGTAAAATCCCAAACACCAAATCCCATATATGCGCCCATTTGCCTTTCCATCCATATAGACCATCATGATCGTTATCATCTTAACTCATCAATCATCAGGGTCCAGTTGTTATCCCCACAAAGCTGTGTGTGCATCAATCAATCATCAACCGTCACAAGCCTGACACCCGCCCCCTTCTTCTCCCCCCTACCAAAACTGAAACTAGACGGGATAGGACTTTTCTTAACCTCCACTCTCATCTCCTTCCTCTTTTCCACTTCACTCACCAACTTCTTAAAATAAACTTCCGCTTGTATCGTAGCACTGTAAGCAATCGGAGTCCACTTCCACACATTTCTCATCTCTGCATTCGCACCCGCTGCCAACAATGTTCTTAGTACCAACATATGTCCATTACTACTTGCAAAATGCAAGGCCGTGTTTCCATCCACATCAGCATTTGCAAGTACTGCTTCCGGATCTTTGTACACCGCAGCACACGTCAAGAGGATCTGTAAGCAAGTATCATGACCTCCACGACTAGCATACATGATTGCATCTCGACCTCGGATGTCTCTTCTGAGAATACCAGATACGGAGGGACCTTGAGAACAGAGAAGATTTACAATGTCGGTGTGGCCGGCACCAGCAGCGAGCATGAGCGCAGTTTGATGTTCTTCATTGAGTGAAATGGATAAGGATTCATGACCGAGAGAAAGAAGGAGAGATGCAACTTCTAGATGCCCGAGAGAGGAGGCTAGATGTAGAGATGTGTTTGAGAGACCGTGAGGTGAGATATCGGGATTATGAAGGAGATTGGGATGGGATTTGAGGATTCGTTTTACGAGAGATGCATCGGGTGTATGGATTGCGCGACGAAGACGGATCGTGGTTTCAATCCTATTTGTAACATATTAGAGATGAACTTTCGCTTGTTTGGATTGAAGAGGGGAAGGATGTTGATGTTGTTTGTAGAAGATTGTTGGTTCTTCAATCAAACAAGAGGAAATAACTTACATATTCTCAGCATATCTACTCTTTCTTTGTACCTATAAACAACAAGCACTCTGCAAATATAAACAAATCGATCCAAACCCGTTCAACACCAACTTGATGCTCTTGATGATACTTCTGATCTTTGCAGCTGCCCCGCCAACATTCAACGGTCCTCGCAGTAGTGTATGCCTTCCCCATGCTTGGCGATCCATATTGCATTGATCGCTTACATAATCACGATTAGATTTCCGCGTCATAGCAACATTTTACGAGTTCGCGGAAACGATCATTAATTACTCGTAATACGATGAATGTTTATACCTCTCATTTATCATAGACAACACCATACGAGTATCCAATAAATCAATTCCTCTCAATTTCATATTTCATATTCCGCATTCCACATTTCACATTTCACATTCCACAATCTTTCTAATCTTCATCTCCAATCCAATGCCTCACCCTCGTTTCGACCCTTCTCTCGCATACCTTCCCATCAAAACTGTAGTCAGCGCATCCTTTCTCTATCCTTTCAAAGGCATCTTATATTTTCTCTCCGATCGCCAATTCTATCCTCTGTTTGGAAAACGATTAATTCCCCTTACCATCACATCAATTGTTGTTCTCGGTCTACTATTTACTTTTACATATTTACCGCAAGTAGCTTTTCTGGCGATATGGCATGGACCAGGAGCATGGTTTAATGCTGTTTTCCTTGTGCTTGGGGAGGGACAAGTATTGATCGCGTTATTGTTTGAAGCATTATTGGTAGATGAAACATTGGTTGATGTTTTCGATGTGTGTATTCCTCCTTCCTTCAGTTCGCAGAACTAATGGAATATAAAACAGGCAACACTTATTAAAGAGGGACTCATCGATCTTGTTTCTCCTTCACGAATGCTCAATCACGATGCCCAGAATGAAGTTAAAATGCTCGGAAAACCAACCACATCTGCAGTTTACTCGCCATTTTCATTTAGACAAATAGCGGAATTTGTTATATTCCTTCCTCTGAATTTTATACCCGTGATTGGAACACCTGCTTTCTTGGTCTTGACGGGCGCGAGAGCTGGTCCTTTACAGCATTGGAGATATTTTAAATTACGGGGTTTGACAAAGAAGGAAAGAAATAGAGAAATCAATAGCAGGAAGTGGAAATATACTTGGTTCGTTATTCTGATATCCATATTGTAAACGAATACACACTAATAGTAAATAGGTTCGGAACAGTTGCTTTACTATTACAACTTGTACCTGTGCTTTCGATGTTTTTTCTGCTGACTTCAGCAGTTGGATCGGCATTGTGGGTGGTGAAATTGGAGGAACAAAAGAGATTGAATGCAGCGGATAGGTTGGTTAATAATGCTGGGCTTCCTAACATTGGAGAATATGATGAGGAAGCACCTCCTCCTTATGCTGATGACCCTATATAGTTTTGATATTCATTAATACCTTGGCTAATAATAAAGATCATGTTTCTACTAGATTCTTTTGTCCAGTCCTAGAAAGACCCCTTCTCCCAGTGTTGATATGACCAATCTTGTATATCCGTCAGTGCCATATAACCCGAGCTCACAAGACAATCACATCCGTCGCTTTCTAGAAGATATAATAATCCAATAATTTACCCTCACAATACACCTTTTTCATCCTAGCTTTCTATCAGAAATACAGACTATAATCAAAACATCCAATAATAATAAATCAGATCCCCCTATCATCCAAACCCCAAACCCCTCTCATCTCCCACTCAAAATCTAAGTCCAAATCTAGGCCCCTTGAAGCTCCCCTCTCCTTATCCGATTCCAATCATCCACACCCCGAATTATATCCAAAACACCCGGTTAACCCTCTTAAGAATATGTAAACTAAGTTTCCTATCTTCTATTATCCAGAAACTAGAAACCTTCTCATCTTTCATTCTCACCTCTCATATTCCAATCAAAATCAAAATCTATACTCCGCACATTATCCATCATCATTCATCCATTATCCATCATCCAACCATACAACAAAGCAAAATCTCTTACTCTCGCTTTCGCTCTTTTACTACCCTTTCTTAACCTACTAACCTAACGAAACAAAGCATAAATCAATCGATTAATCAATCAATCCATTCATTCATTTATCCATTTATCTATTCATTCATTTATCTATCTATCTATCTATCTATCCATTTACCTATCTATCCATCCGTCCATCTATTCATCCAAAATATCATAAAGTTTCACAATGAACCAAACTGAGCTAAGCCGAGATAAAAGACACACGATACAATATACATATAGATATGATGAGTATCTGAGTTAAGCACCTATATAGATAGGTATATATGTATATACGATAAAAAAAGATCAATCCATAAACAAACAAACAAACAAACAAACAAACAAACAAACAAACAAACAATCCTCGGTAAACTTAAAACTCGAAACGAGAAACGCGAAGCGATATCTATGTACATGTGTACTACCTAGCCTAGGTAGGAGACTAGATAAATAAGCGAGCGATTTTTTAGCACTCTATTCATGCACGGGTATTTGAGGAGATAGATAGGGTAGGGTAGGGTAGGTACTTATTTACTTTTTTGCTGATGGGGTGATCAGGTGATTAAGTACTGGTTGGTTGGTATAGGTAAGTAGATAGATAGATAGGTAGTTGAAATGATTTTTATAGTTTGGATAGGAGATGGGAGATGGGAGATTGTGGTTATGGATATGGTTATGGATGGGTATCTGATAAGATAAGGTAAGGTAAGGTAAGGGGGGGAAGGGATAAATTGTAGTATGTATGTATTTGTAAGAATCTAGTCATAATTTAAAAGCTTTTCATAATTGCATACTCACTGTGATCAATCTCTCTGTCGATAAAAATCCATCCTAATCTACTCTATCCCCCTTTCCCTCTCCTACCCTTCCCACTCCTACCCACCCCTCCTCCCCCTAACAAACCCGCCTAATCCCCCCACCACC
>PQXK01000141.1:0-97204 GCA_004786245.1 Botrytis hyacinthi | reverse complement strand
CGTGTCCCACCAGGTGGGAGCAGTGGGATCCAGTGGGAATCTCTAATCTCGTGATTTCTTGATCATGTGACTCGGTATGTTGGATGCCGTCGTAACAATGGGAGATGGGAGTTGAAACTTGGAATGTTGGGGTAGGGTGGAGGGGTTGTAGGTATAGATTATATTGTGCTATGCTCTTGTAGATTGTGTTATTATGATCAGGATTGAGAGATTCGTTTGTTTTTTTATATTGTGGTGTGTTTCAAGATTGTATTATGTTTTGGTTGTACTATGAGTATTTAGGGAAGGGGGTTTTATGAGATGGTGATATGTGTAGATGTAGGATGTGGGATGGTAATATAGAATGGTGATATAGTGATATGAGATAGTGATATAGAATATAGGATAGAATATAGGAAATAGATTTGAAATAGATAAATAAATAGATAGATAGATGAATATAAAAAGCTAAAGATTTTGAATAGTAGATAATAGATATTGAATATTATTAAATTGAATATTTAAAGATCTAAATAATAAAGTATCTATTAAAAAAATAAATAAGATATATTCTTATTCTATTTTACTCTCCTTTCAAATCTCAAATCCTTAACTATATGAATTCTCTCTATTCTCTCTATTCTCTCTATTCTCTCTATTCTCTCTATTATTTATCGAGAATCTAAGATGAACCCTTAAAACAATCATATAAGCATCTTTCTTCCTCAAAACCTACTTACCGACTACTGACTACCTAGATACCTACAATACCTACAATACCTAACAACAACAAGTCCAACAGCATCGCCTAACCCAAAAATCCAAAACCAAACCCCCAAAACCCAAAACCAAAAACGAAAATCGGAACGGGAAAAGTAGAGTTGAATACTAATAAGTACACCAGTAGAACGAGCCGGTATCTGTAAACTGTAGATCATGTGAGACTTTTGACTGTTTGTTGATGCATTGCATTGCGTGTGCCCCTCCCTACCAGTAACATGTCTATCAGTCATGAGTCTCAGGTACGGCGAGACTGTGAGACTGTGAGACTGCAGGTGGTTACTTGCTTGTGGCAGTGCAGTCAGTGGTTGAGGAGGTTTTTAGTTGGGATTCGGGATTTGGGATTTGGGGAATGGTTAGGAAAGTGTTAGGAAATGGTTGGTCAATGTCTACTTTAGTAAATGTGCAGGATACTCGTTGTGGCGGGGTTGGATTATTTGTTTGTTGGTAGATGGGTGGTGAGGTAGTTTGGAGGGGGGTTGATTGATTTGGATTTGGATTTGGATGGGAGAGGAAGTGGAATTAATGGATTGATTATTGATTATGATTATGATTATGATTATTATTATTATGAGTATATACCTTCGTCGGTAGGGTATGTATCTTATCTTATCACATCGAATCAAATTAAATCACATGCATTATTATATAAATCGTAGGTACATGAGTATAATACTCTGGTGCTCCTCGTGTTCTGGAAATAGAATTATAAAGGACAGAGGAAAAATGATGATGGGAGAGATTTATGCGGGAAGAGAAATGAGGATTGGAATTGGGGATTGGTTGGAGGGATTGAAGATGATTGAGGGATGAGTAATTGATGATTGTTGATTGAAATGTAGCCTATCAGTAGGTTCAGAAAAAGGCCAAGGGATTTCAAAGATGTAAGATGTTTTCTGTGAGATGTGAGATGTGAGGATGTTGGTTACAAGTGGCTGAAATACGAGGTCAAGTTGTAAGACATGTGAAATTGGGATGGGGAGATGAATGGAGATGATGGATGGATGAGAGGTGATGGATAGGGGAGGAAGGATAGAAAGATTGATGGGAATGAAGATGAAGATGAAGATGAAGAGATTTTGAAAGAATGAATTAAAATCATTTCAAAGAGAGAGGACAAAAAAGAGAAAGGAAGAAAGATTCAAATCAATGCTCCATATTTGATATAAAGTCCTCTCAGTAAGTACATCCATCCTCTGCCTCCTTTAAAGGATGAATGGAACCCCAACTGAGACCTCTGTGAAGAATACTGAAATTGGCAATTTAATCAGCCTGGATGAGATAAGGTAGGGTCGATGATCAAGATACACCATACCATATATTCATCCATCAATCATTCAAGAATTGATATCTGTCAGGAAATCAAAACAATATATATAGAAAGAGAGAGAAGAGTACAAAGTACTGATGATGTTTATATATAGGTTTTGGGTTAAATAGTGAGCATATACGAAGTATTGAAAACTTTGTTGAGAAATTCTATATATAGATATACCTAGATGTATATGGATAGTGAAGTTACCTCTGGCTATACTAGATATGTCAAGTGAGGTAACTAGGAAAGATTATATATACTTATGCAAGTCACAGGAAAGTCCGAGGAAGGGCTATTTTGGTTAGTAAGGACCGAGGTGTGATAAGGAGAGAAGGGGAACCCTTTCTAATGTTATCTAGGTAGGTAGGTAGGTAGGTAGGTAGGTAGGGGAGATATCTAATAACTTTGATCATTGAAACATGAAAAGAGTGAAAAATCATCCAAGCACAACGGCACAAGGTATTCATATTCATTATCAACATGACAAGATAATGTTTTATTTCATTCTTCATACTTCACTTGTCACATGTTAATAATCTTGCATACTTTACTTTTTACTCTTCACTCTTCACTCTTCACTCTTCACTTCTCAAACCTTAATTCTTAGGTCACTTTTTATTCTTCACTCTTCACTTCCAAACAAACCTTAACCCATAGATAACCTTTTACCCTTTTTACTCTTGACTTTCACTTTCACTTTCACTTTCACTTTCACTTCCACTTTCACTTTCACTCTCACCCTTCACTCAACCTTAACCCTTAATCCTTATTAATCATTGATTGACCCTTCTTTAAACCTTCTTCCGCCAATACCACTGTCACTGCCATTGCCACGCCACACCCACCACACCCACACACATCATTACATTACATTACATTACATTATACCAAACCTAGGATAACGGTACGTACCTTGATCGACGCTCCAATCACATTTCTTACTTCCTTAACATTCTCCACTTTTCTCTTTTGAGTTTTGGTTCTCGAATCCATCATTCGGTCATCTGTATCTCCATCTCCATCTGGATGGATGTGTGTGTATGTGTGTGTGTGTGTGTGTGTGTGTGTGTGTGTGTGCACTGTGTTTGTGTTTGTCTTGTGTGTCTTGCTTTTTTTTTCTTTCGCCTTGAGCCTTGAGCCTTGAATTGAACCCACATCAGACCCTTCCTCCTTCACACATTCTCTACCCTAGTACATGGATAGCATTAAACAAAATTTATTCTCTTTCTCTCTTTCATATTCATTCATTCATCCCTCCCTCATTTCCATTACCATTACCATTACCATTTTCATTCCCCTTCCCCTTCCCCTCGTTCCAAATTATCAACGGTACTTTCGTTAAGATCAACAATAAATCAATAATCTAAAACATTAATAAGATTATTCTTTTCCTATTTTACGAAATATTCAACGGCAAATCATATTCACATTCACATTTACATCCATACTCATACTCACACTCACTCTCACTCTCACATTCACACTCACACTCACACTCACACTCATACTCATACTCATACTGATTACCCAAAAACCAAACTTTCTTCATCTATTTGCGACATTTCCGCACCATTCTACCAAGTTTACCAATCAATCAGTAACGAGACTTTAAACATACCATCCATCACACAAAAACATATCACAAAGACTGAATACAATTTTCTTTTCATTCCTCAATCTATCTCGACAAAATCGTTCGTTTGACACCTGGGAGTAACGATCGATCATCTCACACAATGTATTCCCGGTCATTGAGATTGTTGTCGGTATTGGCACTCATCTTCGCCATTGCTCAAGCCGGTTGGATTGATCGTGGTGTCTTTAATCGACGAGCAGATAGTACTGGTGCCTTGACATCAGGAGGTGGAAGTAGTAGTGCTGCCACCAGTGCCGGAGGAAGCGGAGCAGATACAGATACTACCACTTCCGCAGCACCAACAACATCTGCCACTCCAACCACTTCCGCAGCACCAACAAGTGAAACTTCAGCCACTACCTCAGCAGCACCCACCACTCCAACCACTTCAGCGGAACCTACAACTGCAGCACCTACAACTTCAGCAGCAGCAGCAACAACTCCCGTTTCTGTTCCTGAAACAACATCTTCAGCAACCACGGCTGCCCAAACCACGGCTGCCCAAACCACGGCTGCTCAAACTACCGAAGATGCTCAAACTACTCAGACAACTGCCACTAAAACATCTAGCACCAAGAGTGACAAGACTTCCACATCGTCATCATCAACCGTTCAATCTACCACGTTCTCTGAAGTCACCATTACTCCATCCGCAACTCAGGTCGTCGTAACCGTCATTTCAACATCAAGTGGAAGTACCATTACCTCGGAATACACCACTTCTACTACTCCTGCCGCATATACCACTACCACCGCTGTTCCCATTAGTGACTCCTCATCCTCCTCTTCCGCGGGTATGTCAACCAAGACACGCAACACAGTCATTGGTGTCGTAGTTGGTATTGGTGGTGCCATTCTTCTCGGAGGATTATTCATTGTCGCATGGAGAATCTGGGGACGCAAGAAGAAGGAAGATGAGAATGATGGATTGATGGGAGGTTACGATCCAGTATCTGCAGGTCACGAAATGAAGAATGAAGGTGGCGTGGCACCCAATCCTTTCCAAACTACTTTGGAAGATTATCATCAACCCGGAAGAGGAAATGTTTCGGCAAACTTTTAAGTGATGATCTCCTGATTTTTAGTTTTTGGGAGGACACTTTTTGTTTGTTTTTTTCATTATGAAAAACTACTTCGTTGTATATGTCAGATGGATAAGAGTTTGCATTGCGTGTATGTATGCATGATGGATGGGAGATTGGAGTATATTGGCCAGCGAGTCAGAGATTATTCATCTCTTTTTTTCCTTTTTGCAATGGGGTATCTCGGTGGTGTGGTATAGTGGCATTTTAGATGGAATGGAATTCCTCACTGGTAAACACCAACATCATTAGCACTTTTATATTTTGAGTTTTTGAGTTTTGAATTTCACAAAAAGCACTTGTATGCCTTCCATTCTTTTTTTTTTACGGCCTGAGTCATTGCAGCGTTTATATATTATAATGGCATGGTGTTTTTTTTGTATATTTTCCGGAGAATTGTAGTTGGAGAATGCATTGAGTGGATGAATGAATACCTTTGATGTATGTTTGTATGCGAGCGTCGAGCGTGGATTGAGAGGGAGGGGGAAAGGGGGAGAGGAAAGAGTGGAGGAATAGAGAGAGGAGTGAGTGGTGAATATGAAAGTAAAAGTGAGTGTCGAGAAAATCTAGTGATATACTAGATAGTAGATAGATAGTTAGATAGTTGATTAGGTAGATAGGAGATGAAAAGAATACTTTTTTAATTTAACAAGGGTCTTTTGTGTTATGATGTTGTATTGTATGGTGTAGAATAGAATAGTATATAGTAGAGTATATAGTAGAGTATATAGTAGAGTATATAGTAAACTATATAGTAAAGTAAAGCATAGAGTAGAGTAGAGTAGAGTATAATAGAATAAAACAAAATAAAATAGAGAATAGTATATTACAATATCGTGATGGAGTTTGTAAGGCTTGATGGGGAGAGGGAGACGAAGAGAGGAGAATAAGGAAGAATTAATACAAGACTTTATCATTATTTATCTGAGAGAATTTGTTCTGCGATTTTGTATGGGTGTATGTATATTGTATGGTAGATGTTGGGTTGAATAGAGAGATACTAGGTGTTAAGATCATCTGATATGATATCATTTTGATCGTTGTGCTGATCTAGAGTGAGCTGGGTTTGTCTGATTGTGGAATTGAGATGGGAGTGGGATTTGGAGGGGTTTGGAGGGATGTGGAGGGATGTGGAGGGATGTGGAGGGATGTGGATGGGAATAGGAATGGGTATAGGAATAGGAATGGGTATAGGAATAGGAATGGGTATAGGAATGGGTATAGGAATGGGAATAGGAGTGTGTATAGGAGTGTGTAGATCTTTATGGATGGATGGATACGTATATGGAAGTATGCATGTATGGATTTTTGGAAATGTGAAAATTTGGATTGGAGAGTAGAGGAGGGGGGAGGTGGGAGGTGTTAGATGGGTTTTGGGTGAGGAGGGGGTTTGAAGGGGGGTGGAGATGGGTGGAGATGGAGGGGGTTTGGAGGGGAGGTGTGGGAGGAGATGGGAGAGGAGATGGAGGGAGATAAAGGACTATGGAGGGGGATGGAATGGTTTGTTTACTTTTATTTATATATTTTTATATACTGATAAGGTAAGGTTAGATTTGTGATATTTGGTGAAGTTTGGGGTTGTGGGTTGTGAGTTGAGGATTTGGGGATTTGGTTTTGAGAATTTGGGTTTGGGTTTGAGGGATGAATGATAGTAGTGAGATGAATAGATGGTGGTGAGATGAATAGATAGATATTAATATTGATATAGGGAGAATAGGTGAGGAGAATAGATGGAGAGAATAGATGAAGAGGATATAGAGAGAATAAGTAGTTTTTCGATTTATATTTATGTTTATGTTTATATTTATATATCATGTGAGGATTGAAGGGTTGAGATTAGAGATTGAGGGTGAGAAGTAAGCAGTGAAAAGCAGATTTCTGTTTCTATATCTAGGAGGGAGTAGTGGTTTGATGAGGTCCATTAGAAAATGGATGGATGGGTGATGTGTAGATTTTGAGGATTTTTCGGGGTTTTAGGGGATTTATTTTTGGGGTGGATGAGTGGATGTATGTGAGGGGGTATATGAAAAGGGAGATTAGATTAAATTAGATTAGATTAGATTAGATTAGATTGGGATGAATGAATGAATAGGGATGAGATAACCTCAGTAAATCGGAAAGGATAAATGGATAAATGGATTGATTATTCGTTTACTCGTTTACTCGTAGTGATTTGGATATTTGTTTGCTTAGGTACCTAGGTAGGTGGTATACTCGAGTAAGTAAGTAAGTAAGTGGTGTTTTGATAATTTATTTGTATTGTTGATTGGTCGATTTATTACTCTATCAATGATAGTTTGGAAGTTCGAAAGTTCGAAAGTTGAAGAGGGGTATGTACGTAGTTGCTATGATTTACTGTGATTTACTATAGTATACCGTATAGATTGATACTCCATCGCTATATATATATATATGTAACGCACACAGTCGCATCCAAGTTTCAAACCTAGCATACGAAGCTAGCATACGGAGAATAGAATGAATTATCCTGAATTTTCCTGATTTCAGAGAAAGCGGGAGAGAAAAGAGGGGATGAGGAGAAGAGAGACGACTGGGTTGTGGAGGGATATGCTTGGAATGGAACTTTTGGAAGGGAATTCGAGGGTGATGATTGGTTGGGTTGTGGATTTGGCGGTCTCAGGTTGGAGGGGAATGTTTTGTTTGGGGTTTGAGGTTTGAGGTTTGGGGTCGGATCTTTGTTGTGATGTGTGATGTGTGTCTGTGTGTTTATGTGTGAGCTTGGTGAGCTTGGTGAGCTTGGTGAGGTGAGGTGAGGTGAGGGTTTGATGGTGTGGGTAATGAAGAAGGGAACGGGAGGGAATTGAAGGGGGTATAACTTGTTTGAGAATTTGAGCTGAGCGGTTGAGCGGTTAATTTTTGAGGAGGGGATTGGATTGGATTGGGTTGATTGATTGTTTTGGTTAATCTAGAAATTAAATTATTTATTTTCTTATTTGTCTATCTATCTATTTAATTGAAATTGGAATTCGAATTATAATTGCAATACCTCAACGGCGCGATCGAATATCAATATCAACATCAACGATTTTTTACGACCGAGAGTGACGATTGGAGGGTACGAAGAAGATTTCTCTAGAAGAGAAAGAAAGAAATAAATTATAATTTGAGTTGAGTTGAGTTGAAGCAGAGAGAAGGAAAGGAAGGAAGGGATTGAGTGGGATTTTCACGGCGGATTTATACATACGCTCGTACGGAGTATATCTATTCATTCATTCATTCTTTTGATTGAATCGATAGAATCGATAAGGTTCATCGAGATATAGATACGAAGAGAGGAGAAGAGGAGAGAAGAGAAGAGAAATAATTCAGAGGTCCTGGAAAAATCGAATCGAATTAATTGCGCCGGCTCGAAATAGAGATTGAAATTAATCGCTGTGCTGTATAAGGTTACGCACATTTGAGAAGATCTGCTGTTCTTGGGATATTGGAATATACACATCTGAAGAATATATATCTGAAATATACATATCAGAAATATACAAATACAACACAACACAACACACCACGATGAAATTCCACAATGCAGCAAGTTCCAGCGTCAGTCTGATATTAAGCTTGATGGTGTTGGGGGGAAGTGTGTATGCGGATGAGATGGGGAGTGGAAATGCGGATGCGCATTTAGAAGGAGAGTTTGCGAGGGAGTTTAAGGGGGTGTGGGGGAGGGCGTTGAATAATTTGCAGGTATGTGGTTTTGGTTTTTTGGGTTTTGGTGTGATGTGATATAAGAACTGAGGAGATTTTGGTTTTGGTTTTTGGTTTTGGTTTTTGATGTTGGGTTTTTGGGTTTGGGGAAGAGGAATAGATAAGAGGGAGGTTGAGGGGGTATGAAGAGGAGAGAGGGGAAAAGTGATATAAAGAAAGACACAAGATTTAATCGGAATTAACAAAACATATCTGCAAGCGCATGAATCGGATTTCACGGAGAAATAATACGAATTTGAGAGAATATATACATATATACATAATTACGGATTCTGACTAACATTTTTTGTTCGGGGATTAGATTTTCACGGGTTCTTTGGGTGGTGTATCGGCGGATCCGGTATGTGGTTTTTGGTTTTGAGAGGCTTGTGTTTCTCTCTCTTTTTCTCTCTTCTTTGTTAATATGGGCTTTGGGGAGGGAAGGGAAAGGAGGAGAAGGGAAGGGGAAGGGGGAGAAGGGATTGTGATTGTGGTTCTCGTTGTCGTTATAGAAATCTTCTTATAGGAGATTGAGATGGAATGAGGAAATGAATGTTGAAATGGGCAAAGTTAAATGAGAGAAGTATTTACTGATTTGCATCTGGGACAGATAACTAATTCCGGGGATCATACGAGACCGTTTATGGTTGGGGGGGATACTTTTGTGAGTTTTGAGTTTTGATTTTTGATTTCTGGTTTCTTTTTATTGAGGGGGGGGGGATATCTATTTTTCTCATTTTGTTGTTGTAATATTTGTCTTCTCTTCCCGCTCTCTCGTTTATTTCTCTTCTCCTATCTAACCCTCTCTTCTCTTCACCATCCACCCCCCTAAAAAAAATGCTAACACCCCTCCCCTCTAGCCCGCATTCGCAGACGCCTACTCTCGATCCTGCGCCAACCAAAACAACAAATGCGCCGACGCAGCCAATAATCCTGCAAAAGCAGCCGCAGATCTAAGTGTGGAGAGTTGTCAAACTCAGGAGTGTATGTTTATTCCTTCTAATTCTTCTTCTTCTTCTTCTTCTTCTTCTTCTTCTTCTTCTTCAAAACATACATCATCGCATTTGGTGAAGAGACAAGCGGGTTCTTCTCATAGGATTTTGGTGGGTAGGTTGTTTGGGGTTTTGAGGGGAGTGGTGTTGTTTTTTCTGGGGAGTTTTGGATTTGTGACGATGTTTTTTGGAGGGATTTTGGTGGGGGTTTGTTAGAGTTGTAGGGGGGAGGATTGGGGAGAGAGGATTGGTGTTGGGTTTGTGGGTGAGGTGATGGTAATGATTGGATTGCATTGGGGCTGGGTTGTGAAGTTTATGAGATAGAGTTATTGAAAGATAGACGAAGGGCTGGTCCCGGATCGTTTATGATAATGTTTACATACTCGAAGCGATATTAGGAGACGAGGAAGAAGGGGAATGAAAACACTAAGAGGAGAGGGAAAAGCGGATAAGGAGGAAGAGAAGATGCAAAAGCTGTTCAAACCCAATTCTACGGTTGATTGTACGAAGAGGAGATGAGATGGGACATATGCAAGAAAGAAAGAGAGAAAGCTAATTTCTTCCACAACCTCAGCATCGTGTTTAGCGGCGGGAGCAACGGCTACGCAGACGAACTTTCAGGTGCTCACGAGTTCGAATGCGGAGTTTGATTTTATTTGTGATTCTTAGGGTGAGAGGTGAGGGGGGAGGAGGGTTGTTTGGTTTGGTGGTGGTGGTGGATGGGGAGGAGTTTGAGGGATGGGAGATGATGAGAAAGGGGAAGCAGAGGGGTAGATGGATAGGAGAACTTGGGAAGAAAACAAAGAAAGAATGAGAGAGGGGGGAGTGAGGAGATGCCATCTGGATATCTTCAAAGACACTAGGAGAATGGAAAGAAACCCTCAAAACGATTTCAAAGAAGAAGACAGTTTGAAAATAACACACTCTATAGAGTGAGTGGTTATGATATCATGTTAAAGATTGGGATCGGAGGACATGCGTTGGATATCAGAATCAGATTGCTATCTCTATATGTATATACCTAGTTGGATCAAACAGACTAGATATGAAGCTGGGAGTTGGGGTATTGTTTTACTATCATCCAATCTATCTATCTCTTTGTCTACTTATCTTGTTTTTATTTGAAGCAATCACGTCTTTATAGTAAATACTTCAAGTATCAATTCCTCGTGAATTTCCACAAGATCGATATTGTCATTTTTCTCCAGGAAGGTTAATCCTTTTCTCATTCGTGAAATCTATAGGTCGTGGGTATTATTTTCTTTTCTTTTATTTCTTTTTGTTGATATTGCTATCTTCGCTGTTTATTACCTACAGCCTACATATTTTGTTCAATATCTCGATTTCCTTCCTTCCTTTCTGAGTTATTTGATAGATTCCATCTTTTAAGCAATTTATCTCGATAGGTAGATAAATATATAAGTATCCATCCGAAAATCTTTATATTTATTATCAATAAACCCAACCGATATAAGTAAGACCAGAGGATGATACTTCTAGGTAAGAGTACAACGCATACAATATATATGGAGATTTGTTGCATATCGTCGCTTCTTATTTCCAAGAGATGACTCGTGGATTGGGAAGTGGGAATCGGGAGAACCGTGGTTCGCGGGTTATTGCTACTGTGGTGGCTCGGTGAGTGAATCGTGGGAATTAGGTACTTATTATGTGTAAATGTAGTGTAGAGTGAAGGTTGGGAATTAAATTTAATGCCAGGTAGTAGGTAGGTGGTTTTGTGGATGGAGTAGCTGGCTGGGTAGGGAAGGGTATGTTACCGTATGTAGGTATGTATTTTAGTGGTTTGTGAGTCTGAGAAATAGCTGGAGGTTAGAATTGTGGTATATTGTTGTATCACAATCACTATTTTTTGATTTCATGGTTTGAGATTGAGATGAGTTGATTTGGTTGGAATTTTTGTTGAATTGGAATATGAATATGAATACATTTGCTCTATAATTTGGAAGATATATAAATGGATGTGTTGTTAGTTTGCGGCTCTCTAAGGGTCACGGGGGTAGGGAAGTATTCGTGTTGTACGGAGTGGGTAAACAAATATGGTTGGTTCCTGGATTAAAGTTGAAAGCCCTTTGTATTTTACACTCGTCGCCAATTATTACCTATATACAAATACAAAGTACTTGAGTTCTAGACGGTAAGTACATCATAGTCTCAGTGTGTGCAACGGAAAAATTTGGAGATGCATGATTGTATTGACGACATCCTGCATATCTACCTAATGCTCTGCTCGTATAAATTTTCACCAAGATTTCAAGATAGACAGAAATACCAATATTTCTCACCTAAAGCATAAACTTCCCTCTCCACTCGCTACGGAATAAAATACACAGAAACAGATAATCATCCGTCTCCAAGCAAACAATAGCTAATCTTCTTAACCCTTAACAAATCAATCAATCTCGTGTTTCCATTACACGATCAACACATGTAATTTATCTGCACTTTCTCAAGCCACCTACGAAATTTGCACTTTCTTCGTCTCTTCCAAAGCCAGCAATCGGTACATTTTAAGCGAAGGATGGAAGATATCCCCGTAGGCTCCCATTCTCTAACCTCTAGCTCTTCCATTCTTTCTAGCCATCGCTATTTTAGTATCCAAACTATCTCGTAGTCTCCGAGCCTCAACTTGACTAACTAATGACTCGTTTACCTAGTACCTAGTACAAGGTTATTGAAGAATAAAGTAAAGCGGGTTCCTGTCGGACCTTTAACTTAAAATACCATCCCTAGCGCTCGGATAGAATTTCCCGTGCCGACTGTTAATGCTGCTTTTGCGAATGTGGTTTGGGTATAGCATAGCATAGCATGGCTATTTTGATTCTTCATAATACTGCCTAGTACCACTAGTCTCAAAACGGATAAAGCGGATAAGTAGTACATCATATATGGAGCATAATTGAGTCTGAGAAATTAAACAATTAGGCTTCAAATTTAGGTTAGATGGATGCCGGATCATGCGGAAGGTGGAGAAGGGAATTCGGGGTCATTAGTGGTTGATCGATAAGCTTGTTTTGTGATTTGTTTTCGAGGTTACCACTCCCTTGTTTATCATACGACCGTTGCTCTCTCATCCCAAAACAAATGGGTGAAGAACGTTGGATGTAATTACTAGGTCCCGAGTATCTTCACCGAGTCTGCAGGCTGGGTTTTCGCGGGGATGAAGAAACTATTGGATGAGAGAGGATACACGACGGATAAAGATACCAAAATGTCAGGGACGACCGTATATGGACGCTTTTGTGACAGGGCTTGTATGCGGATGTGCGGCGCGGCGAGGTACAGCTACGCGTGATTGGGAGATAGGAGATGCAATATTGAATATTGATGGGTCCGGCGAAAGGTCAGAAATGTGAATATGCTCAAAGAAATATATCACACGACAAGGCTGCCTAAATTGCGCCGCTTTCGAGATGGAGTGGTGAATGTTGTGATGAGAGTAGCTAGATGGGAGGAGAGTGAATATTTGCTTGATGGATTGATGGACTGATTGATTGATAGATAGATAGATAGATTGATATATAAGCGAAAGTGAAAGTTTTCTATTTTTTTCCTGCTCTGTAATTTGAGAAATCTTGAGTTTGATATCACTTCTACTTTTACTTGTAAAACTGTCTAGCTTCTTGAAAAAGAAAGATCCATAACCAGACCACCACCCAATTATCAAGAAACACACTCAAAGATATCAAAATGAAGTTCTCATACACTTCCATCCTCTTCGCTCTCGCAGCTCCTGCACTTGTCTCTGCGGACAAAACCAGCGTCGATGTGTATGTCTCCCTCCATGGCCTCTCGCAGTCCCTCCCCCTCCCTCCCTCCTCCCCTCCCCAAATTCCAAATCCCCAAACTAACACTTCCTCGCAGCGCATCCGTGATTTCAGAATTCTTCACCGCCACCCCGGCACTCCCTGGCGGTGCTCTCTCCACCCTCGCCACGGCCCTCGCCTCTGTCGAAAACTCCTGGACTACCCAAGCTGCCTTCACATCCTTCATCGACGCCATCGATTCCGCAGCCCCATCTTCCGTCGCCAGCTCGATCAGCAAAAGCGGTTTCTACTACAATGAGATCGTCACTGCCGATTGGTTTACCAAGAAGGCTCCAAATGATGTGCAAAAGGCTGTCAGCACTTATTTGAGTAATGTTGACAAGGTTGAGTCGAGTGTTTGGAGTAAGGTAGCAAGTGAGACGAGTAAAGGTGCTGCTGCTGCAGCGACAGGTGTTCCTGCAGTCGGGGTTATGGGAGTTGCAGTTGCGGCTGGATTGGGTGTTGTGGGAATGATGTAGACTGCTTCTTTGATGGTTCGAGATGGGAGGGGGAAGTAAAGTATGATGCGATGCGCTTTATGAGATTATAATGCAGGGGATGGATGTAATTTGGAGGGAGATATTCTGCTGGATGTTATGAGAATTCATTGAGATACCCTCTTGGGCTACCTTCACAAATAAAAATGCACTACTATGCCTTGATATATACTCAGTTCATGCTGTGTCTTTGTTGATTGAAAACGATGCTTTGGAAAGACAGGAAGATAACACCGCTCCTAAACCTTTGAATGACGATGACAAAGAGAAGTGTGAAAACCATTCAAACATTCACCATTCAAAGGCACCATGGAACGATATGTGTATGTGACAAGTTCATTAAACTTTAAGTTATATCTCAACTAAGTGTATACTATGCCCATTCCACTCTCAAATACACAAGAAAAAAAGAGTGATTCTCCTCCCAAACCCTCCACCGAATACCCGTTCGTCGATAGCGAACATTTAAAAATCAAAAGTCTATATTGCGCGCTCTGTATCGTTTCCATCGTGTAATATCTTTACTCAGTCATCCCACCAAAGGGGTAATGTCCAAATACAATAATTCCGTCCAAATCTGCACCATTTTATACAAAAAGAATATAAAAACGCCTCATTCGTGCACACGACATCCTCCCACCCTGCATGCATTTACACCATCCCATTTGCTCTGCACCCGTTGCAACAACGTCTAACCAAAAATAAAACGCAAGATAGCTCTAAGGCTTGCTAAGTTGCTCTTTTCTGAAGAATGTGAAAAATCCACCACAAATAACAAGTTGTAAAATCAACCCGATCCAGAACCATGCATTGCCAAGACCAGCTGCCCCGTCACTAAAATCGGGGAAGACGGGTCCAGGTCCAATGCTGTTTGGTGCACATGCTCTGGCTACAATAGTAGCTATTGAACCCAAAACTTGAGCCGCAATGAGCGTGAAAGCAATGTGAACACGAGTAAGAGTTTGGAGCAACAGCATACCGAATCCTACACCTTGAAGTGCATCGAGCATACCAAGCCAAAGCCACAATGATCGGGAGAAAAGAGCGCTGGCGAGTCCGCCGCCGACCCATGGTACGTATTGTCCAATTGGGGTGCAAGACCAGAGCATTTGACACCATCTAGGAGCTCCGAGACCAATGGCGAAAATTGGTAGAACCCAACTATGATCTTTACTCAAGATTGCGAAGAACCAGAGGAAGGCTGCCCATAAGAACCCAAAGAAGAAGATGATGAGAAGGATGATGGCCCATGTAGGAGCATGGTTGGAGGAGAATAGATAAAGCCAGTTGCGACCATAGAGCGTCGAGAGGAAGAAATTCTGAATCAAGACAGTGACGAAAAACCACATGACAATCTTACGTCTGAAGAGCGAGGCGTAGAACGATGGTACTTTTCCAGGCGCTTGTCGATAGTATTCTGGCAATCCGAGGAAAGTGACCAGACCAACCGCCCACATGAGTAACGCAATAGGAAGAACAACTGCAGACATTTTGGGGCTGGCAGTTGTGAAGGAAGTTCCGAGACCATCAGCTTGTCGTCTGTTGAGATAAGATCCCCAGAACCAGAGAATGACGACATAAGCTTGTTGCGTTCCTTGAATGATACAAGCACGGAAAACCCAGGCCTTGACGGGAGATCCTCCTTCGTCTCCGAAATTCAGAGCGAAGAATATACTACCCGATGAAGCGGCGACAGCATACAAACCAGTAGCCACGTTCTGGACCCAACCCTTTCCATCAGCACCGTCAACGAAAGGAGCCATACCGAGGAGGAAAAAGGCCAATCCGTAAAAGATGAATGGAATACTGAGGACGTAGATGGACTTGAAGAAGGAGAAGACTTCCCACCACATGATCGAGGTAACAAGATAGATAGTTGCTGTGATGTAAAGTTTCTCTGCAGTTTGACCGACAGTACCAGTAAGAAGAGTGATTTGATAAGAATTAGCTGCAATGATTTGACCGAAGGCAAGCAAGAATGAGTAGACCGGCCAATCAAAGAAGCGGTATTGCATGACCAGACGGAGACCAGTAGGTGGCTTATAATCTTTGCCGAGTAAGAATTGATCATTGGGAGCAGATCCGCCAGTGAGTGCCATGTTATCTTGACTAGAGTTTTGCCTTGAGTGGGTAATAGTATCGTTGGTAAAGCTATCCCGACTATTGGATCGTCCACGGCTGTCGTGAGATCTTCGTCCACTTCCAAGGGCAGAGAATGAAGGTGCGACTGAGCTTCTTCCCAATCGTGCGTCACGGAATCGGTCGAACCATTTCTTTTCAGATTTGATCAAGTATTCCTCGATACACAATTGTCCTTCACTATTCTTTCCATCAAGACCATCAAGGTTCTTGGCAAATTGTTGATAGTATTCTCCTTGAGTATCAGTGAAGAATGGATCGACCTTTTGAAGTTTGAAATCTGTCTTGTCTCCGATGACCGAACTCAAACTAAGCATGGAAGCTCTGTTGTTTTCAGCACCGGCTCCAAATATTGATGGAGGAGGAAGCAAAGAATCGTGTGCACCGGGTGTTCCTGGTGACTCCAAACCAGGGGAACCGGGTATCGAGTGAGTGGAATAGATATTTGAACCATCCTTGAGACGTGGCAACGACAATTCGGAGTCATTGATGTGCAGACTACCAGTATTAGCACTTGGACTTCTTCGTGGAGAATCCAAGTATCCTGGTTGTGGTGCGAGGAACGCGCCTCCAGCAGGACTGTCAGATCGTCCTCTGTATTGCTCTTGTTGTCTTCGGGCTTCTAGTTCTTCAGGGGTGAGTACGTATTCATCGAAAAGGTCGTCACGAACTCGGGCATCTTCATCATCGCTGTCTTCATCCACATCGGTCAGTCCTTCGTCATGTTTAACTTGACCACCCATTCCGATCGATGCATTACTACCATTGAATCTGTTCTTCATTACGCGATGACCTGGACCAGCTCTGTATCCCAAAGAAAGCTTTCGATTAAGTCCACCTCCGGCTGGTGGCTGTTCAACACGGGTTGGCGAGGATGGTCTGGTAGAGCCACCAATGGTACTGGCAACATCAAGTTGCGAGGTACTAGCCAAACTGGTACCGAAACTCGACAGTCTCTTAGCGGAAGAATAGAAGATGTTTCCACCATCTCTTCCTCTAGATCTTGGTCTACCAGAGTGTTTGGCCTCTTCCTTGTCGTGAATCTTGATTGCTTTACTTTGCAATGTCTCAAGATCATTGACCCATTGAGCGACTGGGAAACGTTGCTTGGCAGATCGTGCTCTCATTATTTGACGAGTTTCCAATTTGGAGGCCAAGGCTTCCTTGATGGCTTGTTTGAATTGATGAAGCATATGGGTGGTGGTAGTAGATTCAACCGTGAACCACCAACCAGGCATTTGACCAAGACCACCAACACGAGCACCAATACCCAAAGCTCCCTTTCTACCAAACTCTACAGCGACAAGACCGAAAGGTTCATCTCTAGATGGAATCAAGGCGAATTCGGCTCCCGAGAAAATGAATGGTGGAAGAGCAGTGAACTCAGGTTTACTGAAGACACGGCCCTTGTATTTGGTCATCATGACATCGAGTTTGAGAGCGGCAAATTTTCCATAAAGATCAATAACAGGACCAACGCAAATAAGTTGAACATTTGGGTTCTCCTCCAAAACAGCAGGCATGACATCAGCAATCAAATCAATACCCTTTTGCATTGACCATCTACCGACGAAAACCAAGAGCTCAGCTTTAGGATTTTGTTCAAGACCAGCCCATTCCTGTGCTTGTCTTTTGAGCTCGCCTCTTTGACTTTCAAAGTCCTGGTTAACCGTCGTCTTGGCCATTGAATCTTGAGTACCATTCCAATCTCCAGTATCAGAAGGATCGGGATTAGGAAGATTACCGATCTTGCTCAATCCCCAGAAAATAGGATATCTTGCCCAGGAACGCTTTCCGTATTTCTTACTGACACCGACAGCACCGAAACCCTTTTGATGAATTCGAAGATAAGAACTTCCAGCGTGGAGTAAATTGAACACGTCTCCGAATTGAACGTACTTGATGGCGACTTCTTCTGGAATATTGTAGACTTGACAAACTTCGCTTCTCTCTTTCTGGTTACGCATGGGCCATAAACCTTGGAACTCGGCGTTGTGGAGGGACAAACAACATGGAATTGTTTCTGGAAGAAGATGGACTGGTGCGACGGCTCCGTGGTAATCGTTGATGTGATACAAATCAACAGGGAAACGCTTGATAGTAAGAGCAATACATTGATTCCAAGCACTGTAGTAAACGGCCGAGTCCAAATCATCCATACGAGCTGGGTATGGCTCAGATTTAGATTGTGCTCTGAAAACTGGTGCATCGAGAAGAACGTAAGTGATGTTTCGTAGAGTATGGTACTGAACCTGAACAGTGTAGGAATTTCCAAGAATTGTGACATCCATAGGTTCAGCTTGGTGATCAATAGGATAATCGATACCGCCAACACAAGGAACGACCCAAATGAGATCTTGATGACCCAAATTCTTTCCCATCAATTGTGCCATGACACCAAGACCTCCAATCTTGATCTTGATAGCCCAATCTTCGATATCGTATTCCATAGTAGCAATAAGTACAGTTCGTCGTCCGGTAGCTGCAACATCAGCCTGAAGTCCAAGTTGTGTGGCATTTTCGTGGAACATTGAGTGTAATCCTCCCATGACTGTCATTTCTTTCTCGGATTCGTCCTCTTTCTTCTCTCTCTTCAGCTTTCTGCGCAAGGCCAATGGGATATAATTCTTCGCCTCCTTGACACCGACACTGTTGAGTTTGACAGCGTAGAAAGATTTCATGAACAGCCAGATACTGAGACCACCACTGAGAACAGGAACAATCCAGAAAAGAACAACCATCAACATTTGGTAGGAATGATTTCCGTAGGGGATTTGATAGTATCTGTAATTACCGTCGTCGATGGCAATTTTGTATCCGAGATATGGTGATGGCGGCACACGTGTAATGTTGATGAGCGCCGTGGACAGCGATGAGGGTGGCATACGGTCAAGAATATTATCATTGTCGATATCTCCCATAACGATAGTCTCGTCAGGTTGTCCATCAGGATTCATACCCCAAACATTCACTTGCATGACTAGATATTGTTAGAGTGCCTTAGTACATCGAATGAAGATACAACTTACCAGCTGGCCATTCAGTCATAAATTTGTATTCCCAGAGACTGTCTTCCTTGTTCAAAGAGAAACCATTTTCGAGACCAGTATCATAACCATACTGGTTGAATGGACCATTAGCGAACAAGTGCGGAAGACGACGTGACCAGGTGTTAGTTTCTAGATCAGCATGTTGAACCACATCACTGCTACCAGTAAGTTTGCTCCAATATTGCATGATGACGTGATCTCCGTCCCATTTTTGTTTGCTTGTACCAGTCCAAGCCTGTGGTTCAAGTGTAGTGTTTCCACCGACATATGGCATCCATTCAGACCATGAACTTCCCCAATTCAAAGAATATTTAAACCGATCTGCTCCAGCAGCTTTGTGGCTGACATATAATGTGCCATTATCATACTTGTGGAGTAATTCTCTTGTGAAGTTTGCGGAACCGGGGAAAGTGATAGGATTATCAACTTGTCCAATGCGGAACAAAAATGTATCTGTGGCTCCAGTTGAGGAATTTCCAGAGTTGCTGGAGACATTGGTGAGAGTAATCGAGTGTACACCGTTGGATACATTGGTAAGATTTCCTTTGAAAGTCCACATAGTTGGAATTGATCCGACAAATTCGGTGACATTGACCGCACTTGGAAGCAAAGTACAAGAGTATTCGCCGGTAGCATTGGCTAATGTTGCAACCTGCCCGTCTTCCGTTGCTGAGGTGATTGTCATTTTCGAAATGACATCAGAGCACTTCATTTCGGCACTGAAACCAAATTCAATTTCGATGGTTTCTTGTTCTCCGGGGGCAACTGTTGAGACAAGTCGTGCATCGTGTCCTGGTGAAAATGAGGTAATCATAGGCGAAGGCCCAACCCAGTTTTTTTTTGGCACATATGCTTTATACTCGTATGGAACAAGAGTGAGACTATCAAGACAGCCATTGAAGCCAGTTTGATTTGCGATGCCTAGCTGGAAAGGTCCTGCTTTCAGTGTAACCTCCTCATACGGATAGAACAGATTCTTGACAGTGACGCCATTGAGGAAAGGAGCAACGAGGGCAGTTTCGTTGTTACTGCAGTCAAAAGAATATGTAACTGTGTCATAATTGTTGTGGTAAACCATCCAAATAGACTGATTTGCTTGACCACCAGCTTTAGATAAATCCTGAATACCATCATATTGACTTCGCATGGTACTCCACATTCCAGTTTCAGTAGCTGTACCGTTACTACCTGGCAAGAGGATTTCAATTGTCTGGTTGGAAAGCTGTTGCAAAAACCATCCATCTTTCAAAACTGGGTAGTTGTCTCGCATCTGGTACATTGCCTTGATAATATTACGAACTGGGTGAGATGGATCTCTATGGTCGCGGCTGTTCCAGTCATCATTACAACCTCGAGTGCAAGAGTCGCCGGGGAATTGATAGAAGGTACCACTACCAAGGACATAGCATCCGTGAGTTTGCCATGCTTGAGATGGAGACATAGCTTGTCGACCGAAGAGATAATTGTCGGCTGTATTGTCTAAGACATAAAATGCTTGCTCTTCACCCCACAAGAGCAAAGGGATACCAGGCATGTGTATAGTCGTAATGAAGAGTCCTAGAAGTTGTTTTTGTGTGCCATTCTTGATAGCTGGCCATCTGAAAACATCCTGATTACTGACTCCGTACATATGTCTTGGATCGAAAACTCCAGTATTGGGGTTGATAAGATCATTCGTTACAAGCATTTCGTTCCACGCATCTACCCAGTTAGTTGGTGTATCATAACCACTTGCCAAGTTTCCGTCCATTCCCAGAAATCGAGTCAGCGTGCGATAAATACTGTAATGGAAGGCAGCAGAGTCGAGTGCGTTTTGGTCAGGATCACGGATGAAATATGCCAAACTAGAATTGGAGGTCATTTGAACTGCGTTTGCCATGCTGGACGGTAACATGTCAGGTTGACGTCCACGCCCGAGGTAAATACTTCCAAAAGTATTACCTCCAGTAATCTCACCAGTAACCATGAAATTTGTCTTATTCACGCTTCTTGCGCATTCTCTCATTGCGTGACTGAAACTTCCCAACGCATCGACCGTAATTTGTGTCGCTTTATCCACACGCAGTCCATCAATGTCTAGTTGTTGAATGATCATACAAGTGAAGATCTCGATTTTGGTTCTCACGGATGGAACCCATTCTCTCAAACGATCCTGGACAGAGGCAAACTTAGACAACTGACGTTGCCAATCGGGGAAGACACCAAAAGCTTCGGTATCACCATATTGATCAAATTCGGAATCGTAACACCCATTCATTAGGTCTGTGACATCTTCCTTGACGGTATATCCAGTGTCAAGCCAAAATCTAGGGTAGTTGCAGGACTCATTGTACTTCGACCCGAAGGAGAAATCTAGATATTGACGGCCTTCATTACGCCAAAGGACTTCGTGCTCGATGAGGGTAAACGGAGTCGAAGAATTTTCATAACCTTTGAAAGCAATCAAGTCTCCCATAGTTCCCATGGTATTATCGAGTATCACATACATTCCCCTGTCATGGATGGCTGTGGTGGTTTTCCTCCACAAATCGATATCTCCAAAATGTTGGTCGAGAAGACTGAAATCCAGAGGAGAGTACTGATCCGCACCCCAAGGCATATTGATCATAGGACTTCCGGCAATATAAATTCCTTTTATTCCCATTCCTTGTATATAGTCCAGACTATCAATGAGACCCTGTAGATCGCCTCCATGTCGTAATTGGGTTTGCATGAAATCAGTTTCGAATTTGGTTCCATTGATATCATCGTTCGTTGGATCTCCATTCACGAATTTATCCAGAAAGAAAGAGTAGAAGGGGAAACGCCAATTATCAGGAGATAAATGAAATTCGTGCTACGAAAAGATAGGTTAGCCAATGTGCATCTGGATTTTCAAAAATCCACCATTGAAGTTTTCAACACTCCAAGAGCCATGAATTTTCACGTACATCTTCCCATTTTCCATAGTAATCAAAGGGTGATGTTGCCGTCTGATTTGTATTCAGATTGTAGCCCACAAACTGTTCTTCGTAGCGTAAGGCATCGACTTGTGTGTTCAACAAGACGCTGCACAAGGCAACGAGAGTTCGCGCGAACATCGTGACAAACGAAACCGACCAGAAACGATATTCAAGTGACCAAAATCATGAATTTTCTTCATCAACTATTGCCGAATTGTATGTAAAGTTTCAGGAGTTCAAATTGTTCGGGACCAGCAAGATATTAAGAAGGTTTTCTCCAATATTCCCAGGTATTATGTAGCTTGCTCGTATGATATCCACAGATGAGTGATCCTATATTGAGCCCGTTCTTCAACACCAAAAAAATTACAACAAATAGCTTGCGGACAAGAATGAGAAATAACGAGCGTGAAAGTCGACCGCAAATCGCAGATTGACGAAAAAGATGTTTGAAAAAACAAAGTGTAATATGTCTATGATGAGATACTTGAACGAGAGGTAGGAGGCTGAAGTGTGAATGTGTAAAAGATCACTTAAAGACTAAGGACAACTCGGTGTTGTTGCTTGCCCCCTAGAGGTCGATCTTACTATCCTGAGCATATCGGATGCCTAAAGCCTACAACCCAGGTTACGATGGAATATTTTTAATCGTAAGCTATCCTGAAATGGAGCATAGTGGGACTAATAGGGCAGTAAACTGAATTTTGACACGAGCTGCCATGCTAGTTGAGAGCACGAAAGCCTTGGGAGCCAGGGGTAATCCATACGGGCGTCATTGGACGGGTCAGTAACTCAGAGAGTAAAGTAGTGGGGATCGACTTTGATCCATTACTTGGATATCTTTTTCAAATAAATAATCCCCAAACACGAGTTCCACTGTTGTTTTCCGTGTGTGGTTTACGACCAATGATAATAACAAAATTGGAGAGATAACGCCTAATGTGGCATTCTAGATACCACCGTATAAGCATTGATTTGAGTTTTCGTCTAACTCAATTAAATTTAGCATCTATGCCACGCCGCACAGAACGTTACCGAATCACTTAAGGAAAAAAACGTGAATGGTCTGGCTCGTCCTTCCAATGGTTAGCCATAGGTAGCTAGCTATCCGCACACTATATTTGCTAGCGATCCAGCTCATTGAGTCAACGAAATAGCTTGTTTGCCGGTAGATATAAAAGAGTACAATTGAACACAGGTGTTTGGTGCAACCCAATATCGAAATTGTGTACCAAATGTGAGAAATTAGCAAGGGTGAAGAACAGCCACATACCGGGACTCTGGAAGGCTAATTGGTGAGACATCAAGTTTCCCTGATTAGAAGGCTGAGGACTTCGAGCATGGGTAACCGTTCCGTGTAGGGATATGGGATTCAGGGATTGGGAATTGGGCGAGAGAAGATACGAGATTTCTCACGCTGTTTTCCGAGAGATATATTCTGATACGTACATACTAAAGAGTAGATACTGCACTAGGCTTAATATGTAATGATTAATAACGAACGGAATGGCTCTCCTCTCCTTTGTATGGTAGAATCCTCCGTAGCGGTACGATTCGTGAGATAAAAGTCAAACCAAATAAGCGAGTAGATGGGTGCGACCGATAGTCCACAATAATTGGACACAATGTTGACTGAATACGATCCGTCCCTGTGAAAAGTCTTCGCATTGTGAATAAGCTCCAAAGATCAAAAGTTTGTGCCCCTTAACCATTATTCTCATATTTTCCCATATTCACTGACTCATATGCGGTGTAAAGTACATCAAGACCTCCATTGGAATTTTGGGTATAAATTCAGATGCCGCATGTGTCAATTTTCATTCCTTTTTGGTTGCCATTAATGGGAGATGGGATGAATCTGTTTCTGCATTAACATCTGTGCATTGCTGCATGTGGATTGGTCATCTATAAACAGCGACGGATAAGTTCCAGTACGGTTGTAGTCTGTAGATAAGCATGGGATGCGATAAATTGCAGCAGAATGATACGTTCAATTAAGGTGTGGCGGGAGAATGTCGATAGGCAGGGTAAAGCGCACCAACCACGATTCAATCTGAATTTCTAAATCCTGACCGGCTCCCTTTGGTTATGAGGCCTGTTTCGGACATTTGATAAGCAAAAGTCGAAGATGTTTAAGAAAATCGACATTGTGCTCCGTAAAGAGTTCCAGCAAGGCAAAGTTGATGGAAGAGAAGGAAACGACTTGCCGGATCATGGAGTTCAGGATAGCCGAGCCTAGTCACCGCAATGCCGCTTTGTAATGCTTTCTACACAGATCAAGAGAATTTTCTAGCTCAAGAATAGTTGATACTAGGGAAATGAATCAAGGTAATAAAAATCAGTTGAAAAGCTTCGCCGAGGAATGAAACTCTAAGAAGATTTGCTCAAGATTACCAAGGCATTAAATTACTCGAGTGCTAGCATGTATAAAAGCTTATGCAAATTTTGTGCTGCAATGCTAAAAGAAATGAAATGTCATGTTGGCAGTATTCCCGTCTTTTTCTCCTTAGCTCACCTTGCTTTTTATCTTACTTCTTCCTCTTCCTCCTGCAGCTTTCCTTGCTTCGATCTGTCTCAACTTCCTCACAATGTCGAAATCCAATGCAACAATAGTAAAGATACTTACCGATGAACTACCCTTGAATTTCAACCCACTGCATCTCGTATGGAAAACGGATTTGACCGTTGTAGTTGGAATCATGATGATCAATCCATCGATCAACAATAAAATTGGAAAGAGACAAAAAAAACTTGTGCCAAACCTAAACTTGATGATGGAAATCTGAGGCTATACGGAGTATATGTGCAGAGTTGGTCCACAGAGGGGCGTCAAATGTGATGAACACGAGAGTCTGAAATAATGGAGAAGTTGCAAGAAGAGATCGAATTTTGTCCGAGATAATATAGGAAATCTTGGTAGAAGGCGATATTTGATCTGTGGAACCCCTTTCCTGATCACCACCACACTATTACGGTCCCTCCGTCCGCACTCTTTAGTAGGTAGTTATAGTGATTGTTCAGCAAAAGTTTGTACTGAAGGCAGAACCCTTCGGAATACTTTGGAAAGCTTAATGTCCTCTGATCAATTCTAGCTCAAAAGCTATTTGACGGCTGCGATAGCTTCCTCAAATATAGGTACGGGTACTTTATATCGATTCTCTATGCCATTGCCAGCAGCGGTCTGGCTCCATCGATTTCCAGTGAAAAATCACCAAAGTTAACCCAGAAGTTTAGTAAACAATATTACTAAATTATGCGACTATTGTATTTAATCAATTCTAGAAAAAGCAGTATTGTGTGTACACCGAGATTTCCCCCCTCAGTAGTAAAATACCAGACCAGAGTGCAATCAATGTGGACTAATTGTACGCAGTAGTTAGTGCCTTAGTGGCCACTACCCCTGACTAGGAAATTCCCATCCATGATACCTCCCCTATCTTTTGCACCGCCAAGTCATTATGTGCAGGATTTAAGATTAACAAAGGCGGGGATCCATTATCCATCCACGTTGAAATAGGTACAGTGGCTTAAGAAGTGGTTCATATACGAACAGCTAATTTGTCAAATTCATCAAGGACGTGCCAGCCTGCCAGGTCCCCCACGGCGTTCAACGAGTTCAACAAGACCTTTCTTTTACACATGACACCTCAATCTGGGTTCAAATTGCTGCATTGGGAATTTGGAACTTTCGGAGATCTTGGGATTGACATGATCAAATCGAAGTTTAGAAGCTTAGAACTTAGAGGAACGTTTGCTGGGTAGGTAGGGTAGATCGCGGGTATTCATTTCCCGTCATAATTACCCTTAATCCTGCTACTATTGTAGGTAAATACCTAGTAATGTTGGTGGCACCGCAATCTGCTTCTTGATTCTTCTTCCTCCTACTATACCTTTCCCATGTTCCCAAAATTTATTTTTACAACCTCCCCGTCCACGCTCCCAATTTTAGCCTGATTCTATTATCCTTCCAAATCAGTTCCCGGAAAAGTCAGCCCGTTTGTTAGGGAGCACAATTGGAGGATCTCCTATCTACTAGACTGCATCAAGAACAAGCGTCAGGACATCCACCGTGCCAAGAAAATCCTATCTCTCTCTATCTCGGGTCGTAGTCGACCACTGATAATTTTTTGCGTCGATTGTCACTCGTTATTGTGTTCTGCGTCAAAGAAAGCAAATTGATTACATTGTCGACGCCAATCTAATCAGCTTCTTCTTTGGGGGTTCAGCCTTCTTTGTTTACATGCGACATTTAAGATAGTGGCGGTATCGCGTTACGAGTTTACGATTTGAAATCATGTTGACCACGTCGGAGAGGAAAACTTCGACGGCATTCGTTACTTGGTCAATGTTGTGGGTGGTGTTTTTGACATCCTTCGTGAAAGATGTTCACGCTGCCACTTCAGACGATTGGAGAAGCCAATCTATATATCAAATTATCACGGATCGATTCGCAAGAACGGATGGCTCGACTACCTATGCGTGTAACAATACAGCGCAACTGTATTGCGGTGGGACCTTTCAAGGAATTATCAACCAGCTAGATTACATCCAGGACATGGGATTTACGGCTGTGAGTTTGTCCATCTCAGCTTCTCCTTGCGCTCTTCGTATGAACGATCCTTCTCTCTGTCGTGTCTCGTACGATCGTCGCGGCGGCAGATAGGAGAATCAAATAGCCTGGACATCGTGAACTGACTTGATGCTAAACATAGATCTGGATTTCACCGGTGGTACAGAATATCAACGAAACAACGGCATATGGGCAAGGCTATCATGGATTCTGGAGTCAAGATATCACTAAGATCAACGAACATTTCGGAACAGCGGATGATCTCAAGCTCTTGTCGTCGACCTTGCACGATCGTGGCATGGTAAGCTGCATCCACATTCTCAACTCAATCATATGGAACATGAGCTCTAATTCAACTGTGCGCACTACAGTATCTTATGATCGATGCGGTTATTAACGACATGGCCTACGCAGGGAAAGGGAGCGCAGTCGATTACTCCACTCTGGTTCCATTCAACAAAAAAGAATACTTCCATCCTTTCTGTTATATTACCGATTATTCAAACGCAACAAACTTTCAAAACTGTTGGCTGGGAGACGATACAGTTTCACTGCCAGATCTGGACACTGAATCTGACTTTGTCAAGCAGACATGGGAAACCTGGGTAACAGAAATGGTCGCCAATTATTCTCGTATGTACTTCTGATCATGAATCTTACTTACCCCTTGCTCCTTCCGGAAGTCTTGGCTGTGGGGAAAATCTGGGGAATATTGATGCACAATACAATCAATTGCAACAAGAGTGGGCTAACATAAATCCAAACTCTAGTTGATGGCCTTCGTATCGATGCCGCCAAACACGTCGACAAGCCTTTCTGGCCTGCCTTCCAACAGGCCGCTAATACATTCACTATTGGCGAGGTCTTTGACGAGCTGCCTACTAATGCATGCGAATGGGCTGTTGATGCTCTCTCGTCTGTCCTCAATTATCCTGCCTGGTACTATATCACATCTATTCTTTCAAACTCGACGAATGGTATGGGAAGTTTAAGTTACCAATTCGATCAAACCCAACGATACTGTTACGATACCACACTTCTCGGTACTTTTAGTGAGAATCATGATGTTGCTCGTTTTGGATCCTACACGAGTGACGTGTCTCAAAGGAAAAATGCCCTTACATTCGACTTTTTTACAGACGGCATTCCTATTGTATATTACGGGGCCGAGCAAGGCCTTGACGGTGAAAACGACCCTCAAAACCGTGGAGCACTGTGGCTAAATCCAACTGGGTATGATACTACCGCAGTTCTGTATCAACACATCAAAACTATGAATACCGCGCGCAATGCCGTCAACAATTACATGATAGCAACCAACTACTCCAATTGGAGTCCTTATTGGGCATACAAAGCCTCGGTCATTAAACAAACAGACGACGTATTGGTGTTTAGAAAAGGGATGGTCCATTCGATCGTCACAGCTATCACCAATGTCGGTACCGAGGGAGCGGCTGTTGGACCTTACTACATCGCAGACACCAATTTTAGCGAAGGAAATCTTCTCATTGAAATCTTGAGTTGTAATAGCACTGTCGCAGGAGTCGGCGGAACGTTCACCCTCACTTTGACAAATGGAGAGCCACAGGTATGTCGACATAGTTTCAACGAATGTGCGTAATTTTTGTGAGTGCTAATTTTTAAAATAGGTTTGGATGCCCGGCGCCCTTTTGGTCAACACCACGCTCTGTCCTACTCCTATGAAGAATGTCAACAAAACACATGCCTCCACCAGCACATCTCTCTCATCTCACACGTCACCATCATTAGGCCCACTCTTTACCGCCTTTTTACTATCGTCGCTGTTCTTCGTCTCTTAATGACCCTTATGTAAAGCATTGGGTTGCGTTTTGGCGTTTGGGATTAAGTTATTGGGGGAAAGGAATAATTGCATGATTGCAGCACGTAGTTTGTCACATTGTAAATTTGAAGGGAGATTAATTTAGCACGGGATACGGGTAGGAGTAGTCGATTCGGCGATGACATATGAATGGTTGACTTTCATGGTGGGCGATTAGAAAGAACATCGACCACACTAGGTGGGATAAATTATCGGAGAAATTCGAATTGTATACAGACATGGGGGATGGACATGTAGTTACATATTTCTTGTATATATTTTAAAGAGGTGGACTAAATTCAGTAAAAAAAGGACATAGAAAGGGGTATGTATTGATGAATCTTAATACAAATACCACCAATCTTCCAAATTCACATTACCTTTTGAATGAATGTGCTTTTGACTCGGTATGCCTTCCACTGTAATCAAGTATCCGCTCCTTGTGAGTTTGCAAATTTACAATTCGATTCTTATTTTATAACTTGAAATGAAGCCCTCTCTCTTGGTGTCACAAATATCACAAACTACGAGAATTTCACTTACACAAACTTACACAACATCACACACCTTGGAGCGCACAACCCACAGCCACCAATAAATTATTCCTATGCATTATCATAATCTACTATGAAAAGAATCTTAGGGTGGCTGATAAGGCTGAGAAAAGCATTCTGTGTGTAATGCGGTATCAGGCTCAGACTGCCAGTGGAGCTCAAAAATAAGAGTTCCATCTGTCAGACGCAGGGGAAATAATTCATCTCATGTAAGACGGACGCAGGGGCATTCTTTCTGGGTACATCGCTGTGCCTCTCGCCGCTATACACATGGATACGAAGCAACGGCGGTTACGAAATGTCAGAACTATCATTCAGGGGCGTGAACCTCGCTACTTCAATATGAGCCTGAAGTCTGTCCGAAGATGAGACATTGTATTATTAATATTCAATAGCTGAAGTCAAGAGAAACTTGCCATCCATTGGTCATGCCCATGGCTTTCAGTAGTTGTTTTACGGATGGAGGATTTAGGGCTGGGCCGCGCGGTGGGAGTTACGTTGTAGTGTGGTACAAGAAGATAAATACCTAGGTATCTGCAGCATTTGTTATGATATCCTAAAGCTGAATTTGACAGAAATAATATCTAATTACCAAGAGTCCGGTATGAATATAGAACGCGGAAATTTCGTGTTGATATATTGAATTGCATCATACTCACAAGACTTCTCACAAGTCAGCTAAACTGAGAGTTAAACACCAGCTGCATGCTTCCATGCTTAGAATATTGGAGAAGGATGACTGATGACGTCCAAAGAACGAATCTTTACGAGCTTCATCAGAGCCTACACGTCTACCAAGACGATATGTCAGAATAGGAATGCCGGAGTTCATTGCCTTCTACCGGATGATTGGAGCGCATCTCGTCATCCAAGTCCTGGTGAGGGAGGATGCGGGGTATACTTGTAGAATTTTCCGCATTCTCCATTTTACCCCTCATATAGCCCTGCGAAATTGGCACCTGGTTGATGCAAAAGGTTAACATGTCTTAGGATGGAGAAATTATAAGTCGTCTAGAGATAGGTTCAATGGTACACTGCAAGCTGCATGTGTGGGACTCTTACGAGAGTCCGAGGTAGATGAATGCTAGAAATATCGTAGATAGACTGCAGTTTTCATGGTGGTCTTTTGAAATTATCGTGATTTGATTTTGAAAATGCGCTCTCTCAGTTGTTCTGGGCAGCAATGGCTGCTTCTCTCTTTGCTTTCTCAATCCATTACTGCACTCCCACAAAATATCAAACCCCGAATCAACAATGGTCTAGCCATCACTCCACCAATGGGGTAGATATACCCTTTCTCTCCTGATTTCATTTTCAACATTTCTAACCCAAAACTAGTTGGAACTCTTATAACCATTATTCTTGTTCCCCCAATGAAACTATTATCCATAGTAACGCACAAGCTCTCGTTTCTCTTGGTCTCTCTGCTCTCGGTTACCATTATGTGACTGTGGATTGCGGATGGACTTTGCCTGATAGAGCTTCTGATGGAACATTAACTTGGAATCCTGACCGGTTTCCAAGTGGATATCCAGCTTTGGGAACTTTCATTCATGGGTTGGGCTTGGGCTTTGGTGTGTATTCGGATTCTGGGGTGCAAATGTGTATGACTGGAACTCCAGCACAAGTGGGAAGTCTACGTGAGTTTATTACTGGCTATTATGGTTGAGAGTGCCAAAAGAATCAGTGGAAATATTAGGCCTTCTAGGAATATTTTCCCGATTCAAAGTTTCATGCAAGGAAAACGAATGCTGACAACAAACAGATCACGAACTGACAGATGCACAAACCTTCGCATCCTGGGGAGCAGATCTACTGAAATGTACACTTCACATTCAAATCAACACAACAAAGTTTCAAGCTAACAATTTCAGATGACAACTGCTATTCCGATGCAGCAACTGGGTTCCCAAATACCAATTATGCACCCTCGACATCTCCATCTCTCAGATATCAGAATATGACCAACGCTTTAGCCACTCTCAGTAAACCCATTCTTTTCCAAATTTGCGATTGGGGCGTTGATTTTCCCTCTACGTGGGCTCCAGCTATGGGAAACACCTGGCGCATCACCAACGATATTATTCCATCTTATTCCACTGTTTCACGAATTTTGAACCAGGCTGTACCACAAACATCTTTTGCCGGTCCTGGGCATTGGCTCGATCTTGATATGTTGGAGGTGGGGAATAACATCTTTACCACTACTGAGGAACAAACTCATTTTAGTTTATGGGCGATTCTGAAAAGTCCATTGGTCATCGGAACCGCATTGAAGGATCCTTTGACAAGTATTAATTCTGCCTCGTTAGCTATTCTTAGTAACAAAGATGTTATAAGTTATAACCAGGATAGCTTGGGCATTGCAGCAAGTTTCCGAAGGAGATGGACAACAGATGGATACGAAGTATGGGCGGGGCCATTGAGTGGAAGTCGCACTGTTGTTGCTGTCATCAATCTTCAAAACGCCGCGAGGACACTTACTTTGAATCTTCCAGATGTGGGACTGCAAAAGGCAGGTACTCTCAAGAATGTATGGGCCGGTATCAGTACGAGGAACGTTCTGACCTCGTGGTCTGCGAATGTGGGTGCCCACGGGACGATGCTTCTGGAACTCGGGGGGACGACTGCAGCGGGTACATATGCCACTGATGACGCTGCTGTCTCTGGGTACGTTTGATCACCGTGGTTCTTTGATCTTCCTTTACTTTAGTGCTTGACGACTAATCTGATCGTAGCTCAAACATCACGTTTTCCAAGATTTACGCCCAAACATCGAGCTCTAACTACACCGCTACACTACATTTCAATACCACATCCACCTCCTCAACGACCTTCACTGTCGCCTCAAAGAAATACACTCTTCCCGCTGGCTCAACTTCCCTCGCCATAGGCTCCCTCTCATTCACAGCATCCAGCACAAACACTCTATCCATAGTCTCCTCCTCCACTCTCCTCCCATCCTCCCTCACCATCACAAATCCCCCCGCAACATTCTACTCCTCATCCAGCATGAGTATCTCCGGCACCGCCACGCACGTAACATGCAGCACCAACTACTGTACCCCAAGCGGCACCAAAATCGGTTATCTTACCCCCAGCGGCTCCGCTTCCATTACTGTCAATTCCCCTTCAACATCTACCGCCACTGATTCTACAAAATACCTCTCTGTCTACTTCTGCAATAATGATATCGCATTCAGTACATCGTGGACTACGGGCACTAATACAAGAAATATGACGATTAGCGTTAATGGCGTAGTGACACGCGCAGAATTCCCACTGAGTGGGAAGAGTTCTGAATTATTTGGAACGAAGGGATGGCAGGACACGGGTATCTTTGGGGTATTGACGAGTGGGTGGAAAGCTGGGAGTAACGTTTTGACATTTAGTAACGCGGCGGGAGGATTGGTAGATTATGCGGTGGATTTGGTGGGGGTGGATGTTTATTGGTGATCCTCTGGCGCCGATGAGATAAAAAGAGGATACATTTTAAAATCATGTAGTTTCACTGGTATAAATCTTGAAAGTTGCATGTCAATAGTGCAATACATGTAAAAACAGGTCAAGGCGATCGCAATACCAAATGGAAAGAATGAGCTTGAAAATTACTTCTGATTAAACTTGTCATTCATTTATCTGCCTTCATTAATTATTCAAGTTCTGGTAGAAAGGTATATGTGCATTCAATTCATAAATATATACAGCTCAATTTATTGGTCGGAACTATATAAATGTACACCAAAGCTCGATGATTCACGATGTTCGCACGCCACAATGCAAACTGCAAACTGTCCCACTTCACTTCGTCATTCCACGCTTATGTGAATGTGATATTCACGCTGTTCTGTCCTTGGATTCTCGGGAAAAACTATATCGGCATTAGTATTGTATTGAGTCTGTTGTACTTAAACGGGAAGCGAGGTAAATGAAAGGGTAATATGGAAAGAGAAGCGAAATATTGCCAGCCCAATTTTAGAACAGACTTACTTCAAGTGTTAAGGTAACCTTCTGAGAAGAGCTACTGATAGCAGTCAATCCCGCAACAGGAATCGTCAGTCCAGCACTACTACTCGTCCAAGCGCCCCAGGTCCATCGAGCTTGCTGTAATGGTCCCAAATACTGTGTCCAAGCATCACCAGAAACCATGTACGACCCATCTGCATTCAAAGCCTTGATAGCTGCAACTTGTGGCAATCCCGCATAGTTGATTGGAATTGTGAGATCTGTAGTAGTTTGTTTGGTGAAGGAAGTTTGTGAGAGGGTTGGAGTAGCCCATTGCACGATTTGTAGTTGGGAGGGAGCGCCAGCAGAGAAAGTCAAAGTCAAGGTGGCTTTGATGCCGGCAGCTGTTGTGGCAGAATAGAGGCTTGCGAGATAAGCTTGAGTGAAGGTTAAAACACCGGCTGAGGACATGCTGTACGAGGAAGTTGCTAGTGTTGTTCCCGCGGAGGTTTTGATAGATGTCAGGGTATTTCCGTTCAAGAGGTAAGGAACAGATTGTGCGACGACAGCATCGCCGACTTTATGGAAGAGATAAGCTGAAGAGTTCCAAGAGGTGGCGAGATAATCAGTCGAACTGTCTGCGAGTGAGTTGGACACTCCTTTAACACCGTTGAAAAGTATAGACATAGAAATAGGATCAATCCAGGTATTTGTAGTACGATCCAAGAAATCGAGTCCATTGTCCCAGATTAAATGAGCAAAATTGAAACTCTTAGCGGTTTTCACAAAATAGTCTGTGTACTTCCATCTAGCGGCAGGCTCAACAAATTGAGGTGTAGCTTGCCATTCTCCAATCAATGTCGGGATGCCTGTGAAGTTACCTGCGAATTGTTGGAAATCTGATGTCAGGGTGGCCTTATCGGCATCAGAACCCCATATGGTATCTCCCCAAGCGTCAAAGATCAACATGTAGGGTGAGTAGTAATGGAATTGAAGACCCCAAGGTTGACTTGTATAAGTTGTGGGTTTGGTGAACCATTGCTGAGTATAAACCGAGTTCATCTGAAGACCTGAAAGGGTGACGACTCTTTGAGGGTTGTAACCTCCAGCCTGGTTGATGGCCGCAAGGAAGAGAGTGTTGAGTTTGTTAAGTTCGTTCGCGTTCTCTTGTGTTGTTCCAGGTGGCTCATTGATAGCTTCAAAGAGCAATTTACTAGATTTGCACTTCATCCTCGTTCCGATTTGAGACCAAAGGGCAGAGAATTTCTCTTCGATCATGGTAAGATTGGCTCCACCAGCAGAGACATCTGCCCAAATCCAAGAATCATGATGGACATTGAGAATGACGTACATTCCAGTAGCAAGGGCTTGGTCTACGACTGTTTCAACTCGGTCCATCCAAGTGGTATTGACTGTCCAACTGGGGGAAGAAGTTACAAAATGGTACGCCCATGTTACTATAAATCTTGTCAGTACTGTTGAATCATGGATGGGATGGGATTGGAGTGAGATTTTACCTGGTATTCTGACACTATTGAATCCCTCAGCTTTTACTGTTGAAAAGGTAGCAGCAGTAACAGCAGGGTTGTTCCATGATCCTTCATCTGGTACAGCATCCAATGTATTCCCGAGATTCCACCCTGGGTTTAATGCAGCAAATGCGGCAGAAGCAGTGATTGGGGTGAATGGAGCAGTGCATGCTGATTGGACCGTTGAGGTTCCCGTCGAACTAGGTTTCGAGGATGAAGTTGTGGATGTGATTGGCTTAGAGGTTGTAGACGTTGTTGGTATAGAAGTTGCGGATGTGGTACTGGACTTCGTTGTCGTAGTCAGAGTTGTCGGTACTGTAGCGGTAGCAGTACCCGGAACACACTGAGAGTAATCTACAGAAATGAGTATTTTTTCGTCATATAAAGGTACAACTTGAAGGGGTTCTTACACTCATTTTGAGATTGACAAACATATCCAGTAACGCAGGTAGTAGCTCCAGTCCAAGCACCCCCACCACCTATCTTTCATCAGTAACCAGGTATCAAGTAATGATAATAAATGTTTGTGGAAATTTACATTGGGTATATCCTGCAGCCTGGGAGTATACTAACTCCACTGCCAAGGACAGCACTCTGAAAAGTGCAGCAGTTTTCATGGCGTCAA
Source organism: Botrytis hyacinthi (assembly GCA_004786245.1). Classification (NCBI taxonomy): domain Eukaryota; kingdom Fungi; phylum Ascomycota; class Leotiomycetes; order Helotiales; family Sclerotiniaceae; genus Botrytis; species Botrytis hyacinthi. Next base: position 62,203 of record PQXK01000141.1, on the reverse strand, counting down.
CGAGAACTCTATCAAGATAGGGAGATTAGAGACAACTACTTCCAATAGATTAATATCAATGGGACAATATCATCTTAAGTACTTTAGTACACATTGCATTCACTGTACAGAATGATCACAGAATAATCCCGTCGGGCCATGACATTCACTTGGTCGCCAGACTGAGTAGGGAATCCGTCCGTAAATTAAAACTCCATTTACTAAAAACTTCAGCACATAATCCCCGCATATTCGGCAACAGATCTTCCGCCCCTTCATGGCTCGAAAGAGATATCACGAGGTGAATTAAAGGGTTATTGTGTACGGGGCACCCGGGAGCGAAGTGAAGATATAATTGAAAAAGGGTTAAGGCAGATTGCCGAATGTCAGGGGAATCGCTATGATAGGGTGGATAAAGTGATTCTTCAATATAGGATATTTGCCGCCAAGAATACTGCCGATATATGTCGGTGGCAGCGGCCCGGAATGTGGGGAAATTGGACCCTAGAGATTGTTCTCGTGATACTTGAGTGAGATTTAAGGAAGTAAGATGGAAGTATTTTGGGAATAGCCACAGCTTGGTTGTAACAAGCCAGATACGACTGTAGCGGTTCCACTTGAGACCGACACATCAGATCTCGCCCATCCATTGTACTAAGTTTAGAGTTCAACGAATGGGAATAAAGATTGGAGGGTATGTTGTGAACTGTGGATTGAAATAGGACAATCGTGAAGCAGTCCGAAATTTCATATTATCCTGTCTTGCGACGGGTAGAAAAACCGAACACTAAGCCCAAAAGAAAGAGAGCAAATCTGAAAATGACTCTTTTCTACAATCGAACTCGAATTTATTTCTGTACTTTGAATATCTTTGAATTGACGAATGAGACCTTTTACTTTGTGGATCTCTTTTCGTGAGAATTCCAATAACAAGTATTGCTTTATTGTTTTGACATTATAGTTCAATTGAGGTGTAGAATTTCAGTTTTTTCTGTCCGACAAGAGCCTACCCTGGTGTTGGGCAGAGCCATCACGTGAATGAACCATTCTTCTCCGCCAGCAAAAGAATTTTTTACCACGGGACTATATCAAAATGTTGACGCCCAAATAGAAGATTCTGTCAACGCAAAACATAAGTATGATGATTTGATTTTGATCACAGGTAGAGTTCGATTGGCTTTATGAGGATACTAGCATTTGGTGAGGTTGAAACTGGTGGCAATGATCATGTCCAATTCTGAGAGGACTCAATTTGGCAGGTCGAGTGCCTTCCTGTATACTATCTGAGGGGTTTCTAAGCGGTATCTTTTGATTTCTGGGGGCTAGTTTGGTGTTCTCGTTTGTAACCACGCTAACCTTAATTCCAGCTCCGAGCAGGTCACGTGCTGAAGATCACTCAGATAGAGCATTCTGAAGGGTCTCCCAAAGACCCAAAAGACACCTAGATTGTGATTTGGTGGAGGTGGAAGGGATGACATGCTTCGGCTAATTTCAGGCGCACAAACAACACCCAATATATCCAAAATTAGGCATCACCACTTCAACAACCAAACGGGCTTCTGGCGCAATGGCAACGCGTTTGACTTCGATTTCTGTTAGAAATAACATTCTTCTCCATCAAAAGATTGCAGGTTCGATCCCTGCGGGGCTCATTGGGATTCCTTTTGCAAGTCTGAAGCTCCAGTAGCTTTGTTTTGTAGTTGAAATTGAGAGAGATTGAGATTTGAGGAAGTTTGAAGTTTTTGGGCGAGTACCTTTCCAGACGATCTTTATTCTGCCATTTGTTTTCATCACAAAGCTGCTACAGTTCCCTATATGTGGCTATCAACTTTATTACCATGGAGCTGATGGGTAAATAAGTCCCCTAATATTTATGTTTGGACTCCTGCTTGTGAACTATACAAGAACTTCCAAGAAGCCTTTAACCTTTATTGTTAGAATGTGAAATCATCCATGGAATTCGTCAAAGTGAGAGGGAGCGGAGTACGTAGGGTACAAGGGAATCTGAGTGACTACCTAACTAGGTCAACCCGAGGAAGTGGGAATAGCTTCAAATTAATCGTGTATACACATCGATAATTAAAGCTACCTATCTTTTCGAAACCTTGATTTGAGCACAGCATATGATTTGAGAGCCATTCTTCTGAATTCTTGAGTTTCGAGCCTAATGATATTTTATAAAATTCATAATAGCTTAAAAAGCGCTCAACCGATCAAAAGCGAGAACAGTATTGCATTTTTTCCAGTCCCCTCATATAACTTTGTTCCAAACATAAATCAAAACACATATCGAATTCAAGGTTTTGCAAGGCCAATAAAACAATTTCTTGGATTGTGATATATTATGCTTTATCTGTAATTTTATAGAATCCGATCTGCAAGATGTGGGATTGTTCGGCACGGAAGTTGGAACCAAACTGCCTAGCCCTTAAACACTCCATGAAAATTGAAACCTTGGCACCGCGATATTTTTACGGGCCCTAAAGCATATGAGCCAACCAAACCTAGATCAAGATCTATTAATATTACATCAAGATACCTCTCCTTTCAATCTTCTAAATCATCATCTCTCCATTAGCCTAATCCCTCAACCTCAAATTTTCGAAATCTCATTCATGACATGCTATCAACACCACTTCAACTGTGTACATATTCACTTCCTTGTATCCACATCCAGAATCGGAGTACAACATACTTCTATGACAACGGCATTCACCAATTAGAAAGGTGAGGGCTTCTAGCACAAAGGCAACGCGCCTACCTGGCTCTGATTGTGCTTCGGAAGCGTGAGCTACCATTGGTATGCAAGAGACTCGAGATTCGAGAAACACGAGGGATATAAGCTTGACTAGGAGGATGGAAGAACTTCCATTTGGAGTCGGAGTGTAGTTGATTGAGGTATGGTGTATGGATATCATGTAAGTTGTGTGGGTTTGTATGTGGGTTTGCTTTGGAGACGAGTGGATCTAAGTTTTTCAGACAAATGGCTCTCCGAGCCTGTCGTTTGTCCATTTGCATCTAGATTTTCATTATCAGCATTGTCCTTTGCCCTCTCCTGTCTTTGAATTTCCTTCACGGCGAGGAATTTTGCAATGGCATCTCAATTAACTCGAGAGTCAGCTGCTATCAAAACAAGGAATTCTTATTAAATAACTCTATAGAATTCAACGTAAGATATCATAGCAGCGAAGAAAAGGCATTAGAAGTTCTCCGAGGAAATTGTCTTCTCCCAAGAGTGTAGGGAAAACATGGAGAATTCTTTTCTTTGTTTTTTGAGTGCTCAAGAACAAGTCATTTCGTTTCTTTGAAAGAAGGTTACCGACAACAAAGAGTCTTCGATACCCAGACAAATGGCCAAAAATGGAGTTTGAAAAAAAGACGGAGTCACGGTAGTAGAGATCGAAGAGTCAAAAGATACCGCAGAGGTTATAGCGCTCGGAGTGAATGAAATGTAAATCTCTTGCAATTTAATCCACTCCTAACTCAACATATAGAAAGGCAAAAGCCAAGCAGACTTTCAGATCGTTTGCTTTGAATCTACTCATGAGTCCAAACCCCGAATCCAGGAGAACGTAACTAGTGGAAAGGTTTCATCTCCACAGGATGCTACCGGCAGTGATAGAATAGATGTCAAATAGTATCTTAGACAAGGGCGTTAAGCCTACAGCTATTAAACTGGTCAAGTTTAGCGAGAGAAGTTTTGTCTCAGGGGCTGCGGCAAACGTCCTTGTACTTTCCATCGGCTCTCTCATCAACCTCGTTCCCGGTCAGTGCTTAGAACGTAATGGGAATGAGTATCTTGGGCTTACCTTCCTTGGAACATCAAACCACACGATTAAAGCCCATGCAAGCTTTTCCCTGGTTGTCAATTGCCACCTTAGTTGTTCGATCCTGCGAAGAAATCCTCGCCAGAAGCTTTCTCAAAAGCTTGAATCGATCTCGAGAGTACTGAATGTATCGAATTTTATACCGGAGATATATCTCCTTGTCGCCCCATCCCCCTTTCCCTCACTCCCCTTATTATCGTCTGCCTTCTCAATACCTCCCACCCTACTTCTAACCACCTTCTTTCACTTTTCACTTTTCATTTTTCATTTTTCACCTTCTCCTTTTTCTCCCCCTCGTGACCAAGGAATTGTAAGGCCATCGTTGGTGGTCACCAAGCACTGGGTTTTTCCCTCTTCCCTCTCTCTTCCCTCTTCCCTCTTCCCTCTTCCCTCTTCCCTCTTCCCTCTTCCCTCTTCCCTCTTCCCTCTTCCCTCTTCCCATTCTTACATACCAGCAAAGCCGCAAGCCAATTGTTAAGAAAATGTCCAGTTTTTGGATTCAACGTCCCTGCGCAGGAGAGCATGCATATTCTATTATCCTCTCAAACCACGGTGATCTCACGCATCCAAACGCTGGTGAACCCTTCATTCAGTCGTTAGACTCTTGCCTCATGATCAAGCAACCTTCCTGAAACAATCCATGCGTTTCATCACAAGTTCAGTTGCATGGCATCACTATTCCATGTAATATACACAAAACCTGTAGCTGAAAATCTTCAGCATGATCGCTTTTACAACTCCTTTGTTGACTTGTTGGAGCATATATCTGAAAGAAGAAGCCTGCAATCATTACGATACCAGAGAAAAATTCCTGCGTATTTCTCTTGTCCTCAATTGCATCCTCCTCAGGCTCAGCTGTAATCGATTCATCTTGTTCCTTACGAGTCTGCGGTGATTGTGCTTTCTCGGGTTATCCGTATTGTTTGTTCGGACCCAGTCAACGGATCTAACTTTTGATGGACAATCAATTGTTCTACATTTATCGGCGGCTTTCACCTCCGTTTCAACCCCTTTCGAGTTCATTCAGCCTGCACCGACGTCTATACACCCATCAACTGTCACAACCCGTTCTAGAGTTTGATTCCCGATAGTTACAACGTACGCTGTCAAGAGAATGACACCCAAACCTTCAACCTTTCAACTCGATTTTTTTCAACCCAGTTTTCTTCCTGTTATTCAAAGTTGATGTAGAGCTGTGAGGGTCTTTGTATCCATAGCACAAGTCTCATGTTCCGGTATGAAGGTATACTCAGTATCAGACGTCTTTCAAAAGCTGAAGCCATAAAAAAAATAGATAGTCACTGGCAGTTCGTTGAACAATATCCTGTCCTAGGTTGGTGTGCGCGAGAGATAACCTGCTCTGATGCGGACTAAATGTACACTATCTCGACCAAAATCTTGCGCTCAATCCATTTTGATTGATAGAAGTCTACCATCCGGCCCTGATAGTGGGCATATTTCTTTCGATAGATCTGTTCGGAAAGGGCGTCAAATGTCATAGTCAGCAATGATCTCAGCATCGATAAATTAAGATGCTGAGAGCACGGGTGTGAGGACTCAATCGTCATAATATCAGGTACTGCTCTCGAGCTCGTCTCGTTGGCTCGTTGTTGCTCTTGGGCGAATTGATGAATGTGCTTTTATATCAACCATCTGCTCACCTTTGTGGTCATGCAAACAGTTAAGAGAAGCGAAGCTGGGACCATTGGATCAGCCACACAAAGTTGTTGTTTTTCAAGGTAGCGCGGCTTGGTATAGAAAGCATAGTGTCGCCGTAGTATCGTGAAAGCCGATCTCACACATTCTCGTTACAAAGAGCAAAATTATTTCCATTTCATATTGAGCAAGTGCAACTATTTGAATAACGTATCAAGTGTAAAAACGAGACGCATAGCCAAACTGTCGCGGGCTTCACGATCGCGCTCTCGCTCCGAACATCCTCCCAGACCAACTTGAAGTTGCTAACGGCGTTTTGATAAGCAGCCACCGCCCTTGTTTGAACCCCAACCGCTTCTTGGAAAGCTTCCCACGCTAACATTTCTGCATTGCTGCTTGCAGAAAAACTATATAAACATTAGCATTCTGAACCATGTATTCAAAAGAAGGACAACTTACATGACTTTAGCAGAGGGAAGGATTGTCGGTGAAGCTAGCTTGTCTGAAACATCTTGGGGAATGATGGCTCTCTAAATATGGTTAGTAACGATACATGAATCGAAGTGAAAGATGTCAACTTACTCTTGGTAACGGCCTCTCTCTCTCTCTCTCCAGTCTATCCCGATGATGGAAGTTTTTGGTGCGGGCCATTTTGATGACGATTTTGGAACCTTTGAAAAAATTGTTAGCAGTTGTTGCATATTGCTGTGTAAAATATGGGATGCAGTCAAAGAATGTTAGAATATGAACCTCAAGTTGAATATGTCAATTGATGGTTGTATCAATTAATAGATGATCTTGATAAAGCCAATTGAATTGATGAAGCATTCGAAGGAAGGATGGTAATACTTCCAAAAGCTCTCCTTTTTCTGGGTTGACATTGAAGAAAAAAAGAAGACGAGGAAGAAGAAGAAGAATTGGGAATATTATCTAGGCATGGTGGGACTTCGCTAAGAATGAGCATTTTGAAGGAGGAAGGAACCAGGACATCAGGTGATCCTCACTATGTATGAATACATTGGTGGTGATGATAGTGGTGGTTACCCCATTTGGCAGCCACAAAGAGAAGCGAGGTATCGCCATCACTTCAACTTCATATTTTCGGCATTTCTTAGTTGTACTTGCACGACGAAACAAAGTCAGAACTGGTTACCCAAGAAGAGAATCCAGAGCCAAAAATACGAGTGATCATTTTGAACTCACAAGAGAACAACACGAGTGACACTGCCACTGAGGTGCAACAGGCTCTATGAATTTTTTTATTACCTGCGCATTTATCTTTCTCAATATCTCTCTCGAATATCTCATGTCGTCAGTGGATTCTTGAAATCCATCTCAAAATCACTTCCTCCATCTCTCTCGCTATCGGTCTCTAGTTTTATTTCAATGCCAACGACTTATTTTTTCAGTATCATTTCGATTTCTAGATAAATACTTCACCGACTATTCTCATCATGTCATTATCTTCATGAAATCTACTGACCCTGATTCGATATATGGCACTATACGTATGCGTGATACTTGCCTTCAACCCATCACACTTCGGAATACCTATAATAACACGCATTTTAGAATCCAGATCGATCAATCGTGGGCATTAGCAAATTTATTCGAAGAACGTTTGCGCTTTTTAGAATATGCGGAGGAGATATGACTGACTCGATGAGTCTGCCTTCAACGAAGACATCACTCAAATCTTCGAAGCAGGACAGTCTTCTTCGTTGCCAAACCAGCGTCGTCGTACCATGAGAGACTGTCACGAACCGAATACATTCGGAGGATACTTCCAAATCTGCATGGCACTTATCAGAAACTATCTCTAGAATTGGATTTCTGTATACGTATCCTCCATCTTCGATGACAATACGGACATATTCACAACATGAAGAATGACAGGTGGAAAATCTCCAGAAGACCCATGTTCTAAACTATAGTATGCAGCCATTCCTCTGTGTATTCTGTAGAGAAAATGGAGAAGGTATCGAAGTTCGTGATGTGTCATTGGAAGTACGAGAGGAACCCCAGTAGCGACCGCACAAGATGGATCGAACAACAGGAGAGGCAAACATAGACGCAAAGAACAACGTGAGAGAGAATACCACTGAGCGGGTTGATGTGAAGCAACATTCTCCAGGTAAGAAACCCATCGAGAATGACCAATTGCTTTCTTGGGATTGAAATGGCTATTGTACAGGGGATCCCATAGTTTGAAATGTAGTTCAACAATACAAGAGTTGGAATGTTTAAAAGAAATTAGAAATCTGAAAATAGACCAATATTCTAATCAAATTCAATATCTCAAATCATTTGAATGTTGATTTGAGGATTTGATAATCTTTATTGTTGGAGTACAGTTCGGACTATTGGATCCCTTGTGTACTTCGTAGTTGATTTTTTGAGCTCCAGCGGGACGGAAAAACGGTGAAACGGAAGGCAAACACTCTTTTCAGACAATCATCGTACCTATTAGTCCAAATATGAATAAAGATATGCCATGCCATTATTTACGCCGTATTGTATGTTATGTGTACCATATTTCCATGTAAATTGATATCATTATAAATCCCTGAGACAAAAGTGTCTTCAATGGCCTTACATGAGAGGTTGAGTGTGGTAACAAGTCGGCCATTTGAAAAGCCGACCATTACTGCTTTTTTCGCTCAAACAAGAAGCTGAAATCCGCCATCCAATCTCCTGGCGTGTTGAACTCCACAATTTCCCTCCGAGCATAAGTGCTTGAGAACAAGTCAGTCACCAAAACTATTCGAGTACTTCAACACGAAAATCATGCTATGGCTGCGCTGCCAACAAATGGGAAGCTGTGATTGTATGAGGGTTGAATCGAAACAAAGGCAACTCATGAAGTTTCCGCTATGATATCTTGAGTTGTGGGGAATATGCTCATGCAATGACCCGTGCCACGTCTGTTCCACCACCTCCTCGGGCTCTCAAGCAATTGTTGGATTCGGACGGCTTTCGAGAATGCGTAATCCGAAGCTATTTTTACTTACAAGTTGTCAATGCATTAGCATCACAGGTACGACATTGAGAGATGTCTAATGTGGAGATCTTCGCCGCCTCGAATTATATAAAGGACAAGAAAGCCAACCTTATTGCTCTACATCATACAACAAAATCACTACAAATCGAATCTCATCAAGCCATTCAACCACCTCAGTATTAACAATTCACATTCCAAATCTCTCATAACCGCAATCATGAGCCCTATCTCCCGAGTCGTCACCTTCACTCCTAAGCCAGAGAAGCTTGAGGAAGTAAGTTTATTCTTTCCATCGAATCGCCAAGTCATCTTGTTATTGTCTTCGATTATCTATTCACATTCTCTAACGCAACGCTTTAACAGTCTCTCGCCGAAGGTGCTAAATTCGCCAAAGCTGTTGAAGATGCCGAGCCAGGCTGCCTTATGTACAAAGTATCGAAGACCAAGCCTTTGTCAGGTGATGGCCCAGAGCAAATTGTTATGGCTATGATGTAAGTGACCTGCCCGCCACTCGTTCCCCCTTCTCCCTCTCCCATTTCATATATTCCGGATTTATGGCTGACCAGATCTTACAGATTCAAAGATGAGGCAGCTTTCAAAGCTCATGAGGAGAGTGCTCATGTTCAATCATACAAGGCTGATAGCAAGGCAGCCGAGTTTTTGATGGCACCACCTGATATTAGAGTTGTCACTCCTGCTGGAGGATTCAGCAGAACTTAATTAACTTGAGGGTTCTAATCAGGGTTTAAACTCTTTATCTGTATTGCATTGTTTAGATATCCAATGAAGCGCATGTTGACAGCATCCATTTTGATATTTCAGTGAATGGTTATCCTCAGATTATTCTATATGAACTATTGACTCACTCGTTGTTGATCCAATTATGACATGAAGCTTGATGACGACAAGAGATCCTGACTAATGGCAATTCGTGGTCATTGTGTTCCTACCTGTGGATGATCTGAACATAGTCTTGATTCCTAAAGGCAGGTAGATAACTACTTTCATCAGGATATGCATCATTAGTTCACTCCAGGTGTCCAATGATTCAGGTGTGCTTTATTGGAAGAGCAAGTTGATATGTGTCAACAATAGCTTGGAGGAAGGACCTGAATCCAAGATGATTACACCGGGTAACAGTCATAAACATAGTTTTTTAGGTTGTTAATGGTCACACTTCTCCAATAATATACAAACAGATTTCAAACTAAGTAAGGGTGTGATAGTCGGAGCTGCAGTCCAACAATTAAAAGCTTTAGAACATTCAATCCCTTCTGAAGATTGAAATCATTCTAGGTATTGAAATAGGTTTGATTGTTGAATTGATTTAGAATACTATTTTCATGAGATTGATAATATTATCTTCATAATTTGTCCGCGCTATTGGAAAAGCTGTTATAACTTCAGACTTATCAGTTATACAAGTGAACCATAGGTAGGAGAATTAAAAGAGGATGATATGGGGAGAAGTGATTTGGTTATCAGGGTGGAATTAGCATTTGACTCCATACACACCTAGGTGATACCCCGCCCCCGCTATATCAAGAACATTCCTTATCAGCAACGTGCGATGATGTTCATCTCATGAATTAAATACACAACATTGAAATATCTCATCATAAAATGGAAAAGTGTCGGTCTTTTAGGTCCCCGGAGAATTGGCTTCAGTCCTCTAAGAGACACGTCGTCGCCTTCACTGCGTTCGTTATCCTTATCTTCGTCGTACAACTTGTACCAAATTTCATAGTAAGCGTCCGACCCAAGCCTCGAAGATAGATTCAATATTAACTAAGAGCAAATAGTCTTGGCAATTGGCACCGTTGATGGTTGGAGATATTGGGTTGTCCAGATACGAGAAATTTCAGAGATGCTCTGTAAATACATTTCTTGAGACCGGTTTGCCATGGCTAGAAACTGCTTCACCTATCGTACTCTCAGAGTTCGTCCAGCGGAGAGACAATCTAGCTGTCGCTCTTCACAGTGATGGAATAGATGCATTTATCGTTGAGCCAGGATATACATTTCAATATTATGCTAACGTTAGTCAAAAAGCCTGGGAAGTTTGGGAGCCTGAAGAGCGACCATTTCTCATGATCATTACACCTTATTTTGATACAAGTTTGAAGAGAGTTGTTGCAAAGACATCATTTCTGGCACCACATTTCGAGGAAGGGAGAGTAAAAATGCTCGGTATGCCTTTCGGAGAGGACCTGTTTATCGTTACTTGGGAGGAACACTGGGATCCTTATCTGACGCTTTTAAAAAATTGGCATACTGTCGTCGGTAAGAAGGATGCAGGATCTACTCAAGTTCCAAATGTGATGGTCGACGAAGAAATGAGAGACTTCATCCAGAGAGGCCTCGGCGAAAATGGCTTCGAAGTGGTGGGACTTGCCGGCAGTGCGAAACGAGTGAAGCAAACGAAAACAGTTGGCGAAGTAAATATCCTCAGGGCGGTCAATACAGGAACTGTTGAAGCATTGCGAGCTATGAGGAAGTGTATGGTGCCGGGCTTGACTGAAAATGAGGTCATGGCTGGACTTGACAGTACAATGCGAGCTGGTGGGATGGATCCATTCTTTGATATCGTGCTTTTTGGTAAGCCAATAATTGATTCTCTCAAGTTCTTTCGCACAATGGTCTTCGAGTATTTCCTATCTTGCACTCACCTTTCCACTATGTAAAACTGGCTTGTGACGCACATCAATTTTGTGTATCTACTAATTTTCTCACACTTCTCATTTGGGCGGAAAGGAGTATAAAACATAACGGAGAATAGTATTGATCTTCAATAGATGAGAATGCTGCAATGCCACATGGTGGACCAAATGGAAGTAAAGTTCTGGAAGAAGAGACCCTCGTGTTAATTGATGTCGGGTGAGCTTTAAGCACTTCACTTCTTGAATATATCTAGGCTGATGCGATAACTCAAAAGTTCTCACCTATATGGATATTCTTCAGACATTTGCCGAACATTCTTTCCACCCTTCTTCTCGGAACCGAAAGATCTTTCGCTTCTTTCACCAATCGCCCAACACAAGATCGCAATTTGGGACGTGGTATTTGAGGCACAAACTAAAGCACTAGATGCATTGAAGCCGAATTCATCATGCGCTTCTGTAGATATAGCGGCTCGAAATGTCATCGCTGATGCCGGCTACGAGAAAGCATTTACACATCGCGTTGGGCATGGAATTGGTATCAAGGCGCATGAGAGTCCTTATTTGAACAAGGGGAATGTAGGAGAACTCCTAGATTTAGGGATGGCGTTCACATTAGAGCCTGGAATATACCTTGAAGACAAGTTTGGCGTGAGGCATGAAGACGTTTTTGTCGTGAGAGACAATAGCAAAGCAGAGATTCTTACAGGCTCCAGGGCGAAAGGCCCATGGGACCCATGATGTAGTGCGGATGATATTGTAATTGAAACATGAGCATTTATCCGAAGCCCGAAGGACGTTGCAGCAATACACTTCAGGGTCAATCCCGACCAAACCAATTAGTAGCTTAACGTTTATAATGATCGACCAATGGAAAATATTCCATGTGAAAATTCACGTTTTGTTGCACGTCGTAGGGCGAGAGGGCGAGAGGGCGAGAAAAAGGGCGAAGGGCGCGAAAGCCCGAGGCGTCAGGGGCTAAAAGGGCGAGGGCCGACAACATGTTAGCAATTTCATTGGCTAGCTAGATTGCTGGAGGAAAAAGAGAAATCCGTGTTATTCTCATGGTTATCTGGGTATCTCATTTACTTTGTTTGTATTGATATTGAAGTGCTTGAATGGCATTCTGGCGTAAAAGGTTTCCTGCGTTTGGAATTAGAATTCGGGTTGACAGAAAAGCACCAAACCAAAAATTATGGGGCGCAAATAATAAGCTTCATTTTAACTACATTCGGGCAAAATTTCCATCGCTTCCTTATCTCAGATCAACGACGACCCTCCATTCAACATTCAACATTCGCCATTTTTGCTGCATGAGAATGCATCAGCTACGGGAGCTAAGAACAATCAGCCGGTTAAGCTCTTAAAGTATCTGACGCAAAGATACCGACGATGCACGTTCCATCTACAGATAGTCATATCCCCAAACAATATCTAGAGCGATAGCTAAGACATGTCGATACCTATCAAAAATACAACCTGAATTCGAATCCGAAATCCGCCCGTATGCCTCTCTTGTCGTGCCCGAGCTCCAAATGTACCCCTCCTTGGATCTCAGAAAGGCATATCATACCCCGCGCATTTCCTATTTCAGCAATACAGTCCATGGAATACATTGAGAATACCTCATATGGCAAATGTTCTTGCTACAGTGGGATGGCTCAACAACTTGGTGGTTTTGCATCACCGGGAGCTAATAGCAGTGATGGATATATAAGATGAAGGCACCATGGACGAAGAAAGCGAATCTTTCCAGTTCAACACACACTCTTCTTATCATCTGCAGGAACACAAGATATACCTTACAATAACTTCATATTCACGAATCAACTCTCTTCAAGAACTGTGCAAGTTACTGTGAGAAGATAAGAACTCAAGGTATGAATACGGCCATGATCCTTTTCAATATTCCCATTTCCTCAATCACCACATCACCTCTATAATATCTTACTATCTCATCCACGCTTCACCCGCATCGCTCTCTTTATCCATTCATCAAGACTAACAATGGGTTCCATAATCAGTAAATTTAAATCATCCAAGCTCTCATCAAAATCTGAAAAGATGTCTTCTCTCCCATTCACATACCACGCCAATGCTCAAACCGAGTTCAAGCCTCCTCTCATTGCCAACGAGAATGCATTCCTCGGTGATGTGGCAGTATCTACTGATGAAGCTGCACCACTATCGGCTGGCTTCTACAGATTAGAAAAGGGCACACCATTGATCTACGAATATACATACCATGAGATGAAGATTATCGTTGATGGAGAGTTTGATATTAGCGATGAAACTGGACAGAAGGTTCATGCCACCAAGGGCGATGTTTTCTACTGTAAGTTGCCCAGAAATACTTTGGAAACCTACGTTCTAACTTGAATTAGTTCCAAAGGGAAGCAAGATTACTTTCACTACAGAAACTTTCGGGTTGGGATTCTTCGTTGGACAGAGAAAGGTATGTTTCAATAAAACTTCACATACTTGAATATGACCTAACTCTTTGACAGACTGGAACCGCATAAGAGTGGAATATCAGTCAAATGGAATCGGATAATGGGATAATGAATTATGGAGTCTATCTGCCGTTTGTAAATACAATTAGCAATGTCATGAATTATGATGCACTACTTGACGATCTCATCTGGTATTACTTGACCTTGATATATGATTTTCTGGCTAGTGCCGAAGATTATAGAACCCTATCATTTTCTGGGTTGTTTCATTGGCCGTGTTCTCATTAATTAAGTACTATGGCATTAATCATATCTCATCATATGTACGATTGTCCATCAAGTTCAAACACCTGCGTCATGCTGTCACCTCTTCGACCATTCCCCACAAATACACCACCATCCAATTCCTTAATACTTATTGTCTCTCTCCTCCACACCATATCTCCTTCCATCTCCCTCGCGCTTCTTCTACCACTTCGTCTTCCACCCACCACAGGCGTAGCAGCTAATTCCCTAACACTCATTCTTCCCATCCTCCCAGCAACTGTTCCTGCTACATCCAATTCCCTCAATTCCCCGTGATCATCATACATCTCATGGATCCCATCAGTTTTTGCAAATGGTTCCATCACTTCTGGAAGATTGCTGAAGAAGAAATTCGTAGGACTTTCGGCTGTTGGGGTAGTAGACTTGCTTTTTTGCGCTCGTCGGTATTCTCCTATCCAGATGAGAGTGAAGATTAGGAGGAGAAGGAAGACGAGAACTCCAAGTACGATGCCGATTAATGCTTTGGGATCATACTTGGGGGGATTTTTGGGAGCTGGGGCGGTAGAATCGGAGGGGCTGGGGGATGAAATCCCGCTGGCGGTGGTGGTGACTAACACTGTGACGCCCACGGTATTCGTTTGGTCGAAAAATGAGGTGACGAGGGAGCCAGAAACGGTGAATACGGATTCTCCTGAAGTGAGCGAGTTCGACACACCTAGTGCAGAATCCGTGGACTTTTCTGGAAGGGATGATGGGGCTGATGTCGAACGAGGCACCGACGATGCTACGGTCTTAGAGTTGGATCCTGAGATAGATGACTTGGTGGCAGAGTTTGATGGAGAATTTGACGCTGGCGCTGGTGCTGACTCTGAAGCTGAAGTTGAAGCTGGACTTGGACTAGTATTCGACACAGCTGAAGGTACTGCCGCTGCAGATGGTGGTGACCATGTAGATAATGGTACAGCAGCAGTGGTCGTCGCAACTAGCTCAAAAAACTGTGTAGTAGCTACCACTGCGCACGTCCAGAATGAATAAGACTGGTCTGCCCCGGCCACCAGAATAGCATTCAAGCAAAATGGGGAACTTCCGGAGCTATATATTCTTTTAGTATGTATTTACTTCAGGTGAAGGATATGACACACCATTCCTGAGTAAAGTGGCCGGCAGCATTACTCTCTCCACAACCACCAGAACAGGTCCCCTGATCTTTGCACCGAACTGCAATGTTACAATCAAGGAGTTCTGTGGTTGCAGTGCCGCAGAATCCCCACACCGATTCGTCGGTATCGTAACGGCAATCTGAGCCTGAAGGCGCAACACGAGGAATATTTGCATTGCCGTTCAAAAAGCCACAAGTGCTCGTGAAGCTGGTGGTTTGGCGGGCTCGTATTCGTGGTAGGGTTGGCAGGGTGGGAAGTGGCATTTGAGGGGTGATTACCGAGGCCAGGCATATTGATACGAGAGGTAAAAAATACAGGAAATTATACAGATCCATCTTGAAAGCACAAGATGAAATGTACTATCCTGCTATTTCGTCCATTTCGACCAGCGAAAAGTACGAAAAGTCCAAGCCGAAATCGAACTTATCATAACGAGGGAACCCTCATAATATAATAATTATCATTTACGATAACGGCGGCTATTACTACCACATTAAAGATATAAAAAAAGGAGCCCGCAGTTCTGTAACACAGGTGGCGTTTTCTATAGGGCTCGAGGTATTATTGTGGTACCGGCTAGCTGGATGCTTGGCTAAAATAGTTAACAACTGCCCAACAGTTGGTACTAATTATGCAGGTCCAAAATTACAAGTCACTACCTTCAAACAACACTTTGGAATTGGAGCTGGAAAACCTCTAATTATTGGAATTATTTCGAGTTGTCGATCTACTCTTAAAGCTACTGAATAAGAACTCCGAGGCCCCGCAGTTTATCACAATATGCTATGTCTTATTAACATCACTTTCTTGATGATTGCTCATCATGTGTGATAAATATCCTGATTCAACTACAGAGCAGCAAAACAGCTATTTCCTCAATAAATACCCGAAAAAGCAGTAGAGCCCGCTTTCCGTACAATGTTTGGGCTCTGAAGCCCTTCAACACGCCTATCAACTTGACCATCGTGTATCTCAAATATTTCACTCCTAGCTGTCGTGCCTGGTAACTCGCTGGCTGGCTTATGTTTTACGACTTTCGGGGCAGACGTCTGTCGTCTTTTCAAAATGACGACCACGATTATTGTAAGAAGGATGAGACTAAGACCCCCGAGAGCCCCGCCAATGATAGCACCTACTGGAAAATTGCTTGATGGGTATGCCGTGCTAACTGGGGCTATACCGGTGTTGGATGTTGCTGCTGGATCGTCGATTATTATTGATGATATGATAGCAGATGTGGAAGTCGACACTTTAGGATTCGTGGCGAATGACGAGGAAGACACAGTTACCGTTCTTTCCAGAGTAGATATGCTTACCTCTGCTCGTGACGAGGAAGATATAGTTGCTGGTAAGGGAGAAGTTATAGTGGGAACCGCAAGCCAAACAGCTGAGCCTGGAGCATTTGCACACGTAATATGCGTAAAGGTCTGGTAATTAGACACCAGAAATTCCGAAAAGCAGTAAGGCTGACTAGTTGAATAATTCAGTGACATCCTATAGCTGGTGCAAGAGCAATACATACCAAGTCGTGGAGATTAGTCCGGAAACCCCGCAACCAGCAGAGCATACTCCTTTGTCAAAGCAAAACCCGTATAATCCACAATCAGCAACGGAAATATTGTCTGAGCAGAAGCCCCATAAACTGTTCTGAGCGTCTTTGCCGCAAAAATATCCAGGTGCTGCGGATCTAGAAAACATCGCGTTTCCATTTGCGTATCCACATGTCTCCCCAGAAGTGGTTGCTTGACGCTTCTCCCGTATAAATGGCACAGTGGGTGTAGTGGTTGAAATAGGTGATGGTAATACGACGAGAGAGGCATTGATACCATAAACCAGAGCCCAAAAAACCAGTGAGATCATTTTTGTCTATTGACTGCCAGGGAGCGCAATCAAAGCCCGGAACTTAAGACGCCCAACAAAAGAAAAAAGAAGGATATGGACGAGCCCTGATTCTGCAGACATGGAGAGAGAATGTTCTCATCCATGCGGGAGCCCGATGATGTTACATTTGAAACGTCTTTCGATTATGTTTCGTGTAATGTAATGCTTAATTCCGTAGGAACAACGGATTTCTGACTCTGGGTAAGATACTTGAGCCTTCCGGAAACGAATATTTAAGTTAAGTGTAACGATTATCGATCTGAGAAAAATGAGATCGACATGGTATTGCATTGTTTTCTCTGCAGAGGCTACATGAAACAGAAATATGACTTCATGTTCTAGGTCGGAGAAAATTCCTGATTGAGTAATTATCTCCTGGCGCCTACGACTTAACTATTTTTCGGCTCCAATCTACCGGGACAATTCCGTCGCAGAAACTTACTCTGGGATGAGATTCATTGGTTGGTGGACGCTGAAGGATATAAATCACTACGGTATTTTAATCATAGCTTTGCCTTCATTGCGCTTGAGAGCGGCCCAAATGGCTTTGGAGCTGTAGCCACCATTTCATGCAATGCGTCAAAACCCCATCACGCACTCTACGCCCAGCGTGAATCATCTTCAATACAGCTACAAATATCGGGCTGGATTTGTCGAAGTTCCTGCGCTATCATCCCCAGCTTGATACAACTAAAATGCTTCTCAAACCAGCGCGATTTATTGTCGCATTTGTTTTCTTAATCATCGTCCTCACACATTGCCTGATTGCATATCGATATTTCGCCCGATCAGGTGCGAGTCAAGACTTAGATCGTATCCCTACGGTTCTCAAGACATTTCACCAGCTACTATCGAAAGTTCAACCCAGTATCAAGTATTACACTTCCTGAAACTGAAACGTCCACTCGGAGTAACAAGATATCGCTTGAACCTGCGGCGCTGTGACGGCGGACCAAAGGGTGTGAATTGGTAGAAAGGTATGTACTATTTTCCATCCGTATATATTGTGGCTGCTGTAAGAATACCGCTGATACTGTGCATCTGGCTCACTTGTAAACGCAGTAAAGTTGGACCTTGTCGAAGAACTCATATATAAAGCTGTTTATGGTTCAGGTTTCAATTAAAGACTACTATTGTAGCTTCCTTTTGAACGAGATACTCATCTCTGTCTGCTCGTAGAGAAGGCGTCCAGGATCATGCATTAGCAGTGTACTAAAAGAGTTTGAGAGATGGCTTGACTAAGCTGGAGGCGCCTAACATGTTCGGAAGATTGTTTGAGGAGGTATTACTTGTAGGAGCAAGATAGGGAGGACGCTCAGTTGGATTCTTCAGAGTCGTAGTTAGTTGGAAGCAGAGTATCCAATAGCCCGAACTGTATTCCAACATTATAAGATTTTGAATATCTAAAAGTAATTAAAAGCTTGAAAATGGTTCAATATCTCAAATAATCTGAATGTTCTGATTGATTTTGGGGGATCTGAAAATCTCCACTATTGGACTGCATTTCGGACTATTGGACACTCTGATTGGAAGCATATAAGGCCTGGTCTACCTATTCATGAGATTTTGCAGGCGTTAAAGAATAGAGAGAAAACTCTTTGTTTTTGGTGTTGTAGCTGGAAGAAAAAAAGATTGAGTGATGGAGGAGGAGTGTATATCCTAAGAAGCTTAATTAGAGGAGGAGATTGCTAGAAATTGATTCACTACTGATTCTTGCTTTTGTGCTCAGATTTCCGAATCACGGGCTTTGTATTTATTTTACTGTTCGACAATATTTGTTAGAGAGTTTGAAAATTTGTTTCTCTGTGCTTCGGGTAGTAGTGAATTCAAAAATGTAACTTTCCACAGACATCCAACGTTCATGAGGAGATGAAGGCTCCACTACTTCTTCGAGTCAATGTGACTTATTAACAATAGAGCCAAAGTTTCATTACTCTGAAATGAGTAGAGATAGAAAAATAGGAAGTGAGCTGGTAGAAGGGGGTATGATGGATTGTATGCTGGAGCTTTCTCCAACTTGTGCTTTGTTGTTTGACATTAGTAGGAAGCTGTGTTATCTGGTTTAAGAGTCTCTGCTCTAAATGTGATTGTTATTGAACGCCCAAGAACATTTCTTTAGATGATTCGAAAAGATTACCTAGGTAGCTACTCATCTAAATATTCTTTTGAATGTTCTTGTCTAAAATTTGTCTTCATCGGAAATGTAATTTCCGAACACTTCGAACCAACTGTTGGTATTTGAACCTCATCTACCTATTGGTCAGCCACAACAATAACACATGAGAAAGCTCTCCGAAGTGAATAATTGTTAATACAACTACAAGAGATTGTTACACCGTAGTGTCTTTACTTCTTTCACCTTGTCAACATCCTCGACCTTTAAAGATGTCCGAATAACATCTCCACACCACAACCCCAGATTGAAGAGATGTCTCGCAGTATTTTGATCCTTGTTTTCATCATCGCCATTTGTTTTGCAAACAACGTGACTTCCAAAAAGATTGCGCTTACTGGCTTCAAGCATAAGAATCCTTCTCCAACCAAAACTTCCATTTCGTCAAGCATCAAAGTCTCCACGAGAGCACCTGCGCCAACTACCCCTCCACAAAAACCGGATTTTCCGACATTGCATGTGGTCAAACGAGCAACAGTGGTCGAATCATGCGGCAACTATCAAATTCCGAATTTTGATCTCGAATTATACCCCGGAGATATTTGTCTGGTCGACGAGAATGGATTGATGTTTGGAACTTGCCATACTGGTATTTCAGATCCGAGGAGTTGTGGTTGGGCAGGGGTCTGCGTCGACAAGCATGCTTGTACAAGTAGTTGTGGAAGGACATCAGTTCCAAATATAGGTGTTACAACTTGGTACGTGAGCTTTCTATACCTTTGTAGATCTTGCAAACAGCCAAAGTTGAAAAAATCAGAAGCGCAAATAGAAAGAGAAAGAATTCAAGGATTGCAATGGGCTTTAGAACGGACCATACTGATATTCTAATCTAATAGCGGTGATAATGAGGATGGGAACGACTATTGCGCCATGTGGTATCTCGTATCGGATACATATGTCTATACATCCATCACATGTAGTGATAAACAAAGCTGGAAAACTTGGGAAGCCACTTTTGTTACACCGAGTTCTATAGATTTCGCCACCTTATTTTCTACCACCACAGCGACGTCGGAAACCTCAAAAACGTCGGCAACGCCAACACCTACAATTCCATCAAAAAGTTCAAGCATACTGACCATCTCAATTGGGAGTCCAAGCGGCGAAGGTAACAGCACCGTCGATACAGATTCTCCGGATAGCAGTCACTCCCTAGGTGCCATCATTGGTGGAATCTTGGGTGGAATTGGTGCTGTCTCAATTTTGGGGTTTCTTGCCTGGTTCTTTCATCATCGCAGAGAGTCAAAGAAAAGAGCCAGCAGAGCACTTGCATACGATCCTGGAAATTCTTCCTCTGAAGATCATGACTTGCCCAATGCAATGAGTACAACTCAAGCGGAATCTGTTCATCACTCCGTCAGGTCGTCAAAGCCCCCCGGAAGCCCTAGCCAAGGATATGTCCCGACGGGATATACGGATAGTCCACTTGGTGGTCCGAATGTTGATAATGGTAGTATACATACCGGTGGAATACAGACTCCAAGCGCTATGAGTCCAAGCATGAGTCCGAGTTTCATGGTACCGGGTGACGCACAAAGTATGCATAGCGCCTATGCTGATCGGCCTTTGTATGAAATGCCTGCCGATCCCATCGGACCTAAAGAGTTACCAGCATGAAGGTCAAGCGATTTTTGACTATGCATCGCCTACGGAGTTGGGGATCATTGCAATGGGGGGTTTTGAAGGGTGCACTGCACATATGGAGTTATTTGGAAGTTGGAGCTTGTCAATGGGTCGAGCCTTTCGAAGAATCATATTTGGATTTTTCTAGGGCTGCTTGATTCATGACTGGAGGGAAATGGACATACAGGTTCGTTGTGACATGGTTTCGAAGATAGGAGATAATAGATTCGTAGGTAATTATCGGAATTTATTCAGGGTTGTTCAGAGTCTTCTCCTTGGAGTCGTCTCGTTGGGTAATTCTATGATATAGATTTCAGATTTCCTAGTTAAGTAGATCACACAAAACGATGAATAATTAGAGTTTATAAACTCAAAGGGTAATAACTTCACGTACAATTCCAAGCTCACTTGTTTCGAGGGTAGAGAGATGAGCATGATTGTGGTTGAGGAGTATAGTATGCCACTGACTGTGAGATCTTAGAAAGGTATAGCATTGAACCTGCTCTCGAGCCGGTGTCACGGAGACATCATAACCTTCTCCATCCACCTCACTGATCCCGCGTTCCCATAATTACATGACCTCTGACCTCTTCCTGCCCTACACGTGATGATAGTAAGACCTACCCCGCTTTTAGCTAGTCCTCTAGTTCTTATCTCTTCATTCTTACATTAACCTCACGAAGTACACTTCGTATTTCTTGCATTCACCCTATCGCCACATGTGCAACCATCGATTTTCGATTTTTTTGTCAAATTCTAGACCGCCCTTCCTTCTTCCACTTTGTTCTGGTGAAAACTTTGAACCGTACCAATTGAAAGGTTTGCAGGAGCTAAAGCAGTTGACATGTGCACTATTCCCACCCGAATCCACTGATTTGCGGAGTATCAGGCTTGTGATAGCCTTGTGTTTTTCTAGTCATTTTCTAGTGCGTTGAAAAGTCCAGTCCGAACGGGTAAGAATCAGACCACTTAATGCAAGTTTCCTTCTAGCTTCCTTTTATGGTTCAATTCAAAATTAATTATGTGGACTGGGGGACTTTCGCCAAGAAGGGGCATTCATCGAGGTTAGAGTACATTTGATCAAAGTGATTTGTACAACAAGAACAACAGAAACGATCGAATTGTAACATCACACAGATACGAGAAAGGGGAAACAAATTAAAGCCAAAGTGGAAATCGGAACTGAGATCGTGAGCATTGGATTGATTGTTCGTCAACCACATAGACAACAGGCAAAGGAGAACAAAGAATATTGGAACTAAATTTCCAACCTTTGCTGCAATTCAGCATATCGACGATATCTTTCCAGCGAGACCTTGCACAGATACAAACGGATTTAATATACTGGTGTGAAGAGAATTGGACAGTCTTCCAACTTCAAGGTATCAAAGCATCATAGGAGCACCAACACCGAACCTCGTCATCATATGTTCCTAGATTTGCAAATGATAAGCAGTATTTATGGTTCATACGGCACCGAAATTTACGCCTCCTCACAATTCAATATTGTGACTAATTTGATATCACGACAGTGATTCCAAAAGCGCCACCACTCGATGAGGCACGAGACCATTCAGAAACTACAATTCATTGCTGAGAATCAATTTGCGAACAAAGAAACTTTTCACTGTACCTTTCAACGCACCTTCGATTGTTCCAACGAATATCGATAAACAATCCTTCAATCTGCTAGGATCCTTGATATCCTCACATTCAAATCAAAATCCAAAAGCAACAACACCCCAAGCATCCACTCAGTCTGTTCGACAATTGAAACAAAGTCGTCCTCGGACCTCGGGCCTCTGACTTTGAATATATACAGGTCCATATTCGAAACCTTGCAATCTGCGTCAAAACCGCCAATACTGAATCATCCTCCCAAACCTGCAAGAGTTTGTTCGAACTCATCCATAATTATACCCTTATATGCCCGTCTGATCGGGGTTTTACGCCTACAAAAGATGTTTCTGCAGAAGCTTCGATCCTTTTCCTTTCCATTAAACTCCAAGACTCCTTCAGAGGACGATAAAAAGCATCACCAACGTCGCAAATCACTCAGAACTCCTAACACTGAACATAAAAACCCTCTGTCACCGTCCACAACCAATTCTACGAATGACTCCCATAGCTCTCCGCGGAAAACAAGCATATGTGCAAAAGTCAAAGAGACGTACAAAATAAACAAAGGGACGGATGAGAATCTAGAAGGGCGAGAGTTTAGAGAATATTTGGAAAAGTGTAGAAAGGCAGAAGAGGCAGAAGAAAGAAAGAGGAAGAAGATGGCCGAAAAGAGGAAGGAAGTCAATTTAAGCCCGTGGGCCCGAAGGATGTGAAGTTACAAAAAGGAGAGAGATGAGTTGTCGACTCACCTTCTCACTCTCTTTACGAAATGGAGGAAATGAAAGCCGGCCTATTCGGAATCCTTGATACACGAAGACACGACAACACACACAAACAAATTGAGGGAACGACGACACAACACGCATATGCGCAACTTCCCAGAAATCCCTCACTATTTTTTTTTTCGATGAGTACATGATACAATGTGGAAGGAGAACGCAAACCATTCCTGCCACTCCACTCTCAAATCCTAGCTTTGGTCGTTGCATGAATAATACAAGGACAACTCGGTGGACATGTCTCATACGAAATTAAGAAAGACGAGAGATTTCACGAACCTCGAATCCAACCAACAACTCATACTATCCCCATCCAAGTACGAAATTTGAGCTTGAAGCTCTATCCCTCAATTTACCTCCATCCGCAACGAACGATGCATACTACTCTGTAGAACGCTATTTCACGACCGCACAATATCCAAATTTCTCTTTCCTTAGCCAGCGCCTTTTTTACCTCAGTAGATACCCTCAAACCATTCCCATAGCTTGATTTTTGTTATCCCCCTCACTTTGTTGCGATTTAGGATATATATTTTCGCGTCAAGTCTTTCGATATTCTGAATCAAGAATATCTTTTTGTAATTTCTAGTAAATCGATTTTTTGGCCAATATATCATACCAAGAAAATTTGAATTTGTTTGATTTTATCATATACAACATCCATCATTTTTCGTACGTCTTCTAAACCTATATATATTTACCATATTCTGTACCCCAGAATATGTCGAATATTTTCTGCATATTGCGTGCTCCTCCAGCCCATCCATTCCACACTTAATTATGCTGCTTTGCATGAGCATGTCTCGCTGAATAGGTATGCTTATATTTCGTATATTTGATAGGCTATAATATGAAACAGTCAACGCTCGCAGCTTCTGCAAGACATACATATCTATCATGGAATTTATATCTAAATATCTGCGATGTTCATTGACTTGTTAACTAAGTGCTATAAATATACAGAACACTTTTGCGCACCAGTAAAAAAGGTGATTGATCTGTCATCAAAAGCTACCATTTTTGTTCCTCTTATTTGGATATATCAACGTACTAGATCTATTCAGTTCCATAAAATGTCAATCATCGAGAAGCCAATGTACACTCCAAGCATTTTTGTTTTTATTTTTTACGTTTGGCTGATTTACTGTTCATATTGTTGTTCATAAGAACATTTATGTGAACCCATAGGTGTGAATTGAAACCAAGCTTTCAACTCGAGCAAGGCTCAGGACTCACTGCTCTTATCTACAGGTTTCTTGGTACTTCGAAACGACAGCTCAGCTAACACGACATGAGGATACAACATGATAAGCCATGGCACGGTGAAATGGTAAGACTTGTACATCAGAGTGCAAAAACGATATACCAAGTTTGTTCACCGGAGATTGTACGAGTTGAGATTAGACATTCCAGTTCTACCATTTCGTCTCCAACTTGTCGGCATCACCGATCGTTTTCCTTTAATAAGTCACGACATGAATCTCTCCAATCTACTTGACTCGAAAAATATCCTTATCCTTATCTTATCACCCCTCCAAGAGAATCCCCACCATCCATTTCAAAATCTCATTCTCTTCGCCTCCACCACGAGTTCCACTTTTCCGATTATACCCCGGAAAATCACGACCGGGTGAATTCCGGCATATCTCATTTTCTCTCCCTAGATCCCAGATCGTCATCCCCCAGGTTTCGGGATACTCAATCGAGTTAGCTTCCGGACGTTTATAGGAAACCCGAGAAGGGTTTGGCAGATCAGGGACTGCGTGCGCAAATCATGCGTCGGATCTGGGGTGATCGTTTGGGATTGTATGTTCATTAATTCAGCAGACTGGCAAAAAGGGGGAGGGGGGTAATTACTCGTGAGGAAGCGCTTACCGATGTAATATAACATCATAGACTGTAAGAGCCAAGAGAGTAGAGAATAGGAATGATGGATCTAGTGATTCGATTACAAAGTTTAACAAAACTGTGGAAATCGTGTATACAAACATCCAAGGGTAAGACGAGTAATCAAGATCTATATCAGAAACATACGCATATATTCTGACTAGCACCGCCTGAATCCCCACTCCAAAATTACCCGCCCTATCCCATCTAAATTCTCCGCGTCAAACCTAGTATATTGAATATATACAGACACCCGTTCACTTCGACCGTACATAAATAGTCTCATTTCTCTGTCCTACATCTCTATCTCCCTTCGTATTCTCCGACTCCATCTCCGCATCCTAGCTTCACATACACATACATGCAATTTGAACCTTACACTTACTGCCACAGCCCGATTCCCCGTTTCATCCAGACACCTACCTACCTGTCTATCTACCTAGTCATCTACCAGATCTCGGATCTTCGATCTCCATGCATTAGATCCAACACCGTGGCACTTGAAATTTGAATACTTCTCAAATATCACCAAGCGAAACAATCTCCCACGTTCCACACGATCATTCGAGTCCAGCCATCATCTACCCATCTACCCATCCACCCATCCAAACCATCATCATCAACCCGGAATCCCGCGTCCCGAGAAAACCCCCCGAATCCATCCGACGCACCATCACTCACCACTCATCACTCATCCGTCTTCGATCCAGAAACTCCACGACATGCAGGCCCCCTCCTTCTTGATCGAGACTTCTGACACTCTCGAGAGTCTAGCTACCTACAACACTATATTCACACATAGTACATAGAGAAAACAAGCGAAAATAAGTTACACGGCTCCATCGAACACTCTATATAATCATAAAATCCGCCTCCATCTCATCTTTGCTTTGCATCGACCGATCAGATCGATCGCAATCCATCCATCTATCTCTGTAACACTTGGATCCCCAAAATTTCATCAGCACACCTCCTCATCTCTTTCCTTCTTCCTTCTTTCTTTCAAACCGGTCACTGGTTATACATATCAGTTTGACTCCAGCCCGTATCACCTCACCTCGCCTCACATTACTTTCCTTCCCTCTCCTCCTTGATTCCAAATTCCAAATCTCACCACGTTTTTCTTCCTCGCACATCGCATCGCATTCTCACAATTCCAATTCCTCTCGACAATCAAACAGCACACCGATTCTGCGTCACACATTACGCTCACGATCATTGTCGTTTCTGTTGCACAGAAATTCCAGAAAAAGCATCAATCATCCCAACACGACAATCTCATTCGATTAAAATAAGCCTATCTATCAACTTAATCTCCATCTTTGTTTCGTGATTCGAGACTTCGTTTCAGGTTCTGGTTCTTCGCAGCACCTACATATATCATATTGTTCACATTACTCTCTTCCATTGTCTACTCCATCAAGCAAGATTCTTCGTTACAAGCAATTCAAGCCATTACGTGTTTGCATGCTCCAGTAGCAGGATAATCATCAGTTCCATATCTTGCTTGATTGATATTTCTTTCTATATATGTAAATGTCAAGTTCAACTGATATCTCATCTCGAACTTCAATTCCATCGGCCCAAAGCAACCATATAAATCCAATTTCAATATCCATATAGGAGAAAACCAATTGACAAAGTCACGGCTTCCAACGTCAACAACTAAAACGCCATTTATTTCCTCTACTCCCCAAAAGCCACCTGAACGCCTCGCTAAAGGATACATTTTCACACCCCATCATCGATCACATTGCGATTCACAGGTCAAGCCACACGGGACCCGAGTACAAAACATCCTTTTACAGACACAGGGCCTAGAAGTATCCCAAACCAAAATCAGCTACTTAACCTCACTCATCAATCCCACCCATTCATTCATACACAATGATTTCCAACATCAGAAGAAAGATTGCCTCGTCCTCGGCTTCGTCCTCATTATCATGGCGAGAAAGAGAACAGAATACTTCATCAAGTAGCAACAAGCGTCATCAATCTTCCTCTCGAACGCCCCAATCCCAGCGTCAATACCAGAAATGCGACTCGGAGCAAAGTAGTTATTGTCCCCGTCATCGCAACTCCTCTGCGACGAATTGGTCCATCACATCTACACTTCTCAACGAAGTAACTTCCTATCAACAACCTTCCAGAAGCCAACAAACAAACAACCACCCACGTCCAGATTCCTACGAAGCCTTTATGCAAAATGCATTGGAAGAGGAGCAAAGACGGGAAAGACATAGGCGAGCTGTGCGCAAAGCAAACAATGAGTGGCAGCAAGGATTCCGAAGGTCAGACGCTGCTGGAACGAGAAGTTGGTTACAGAATTGTGGGTTAGCCAAGTAGGACTGTTGGTTTCAATGTCATTCATTAGCGTCATATCATACATATCATACCGATAACGAGTTCTTTTGTTACAAGATAGAAATGGGAGGGGGTAGGAGGAAATATGGATGGGAGTTTGATGAGAATATACCCAGTGTGGAAATGATGGTGGACATAAAGAAGCCAAAGTTAAATAGACCAAATGAAAGAAATTAGACTTACTCTCCCACTCCCAATCCTTCATGACACCCACCCAATGCAATTTTCCTCTAACTGTCAGCTCCTGGTCCATCTCCTCAGTAATAAGACCCGCGGCTTGTCTTTGGGCCATGAGTTCCCCAAATGATCCCTGAGACGGCCCCGAAATGCTATGCCTCTGTCTATTTCCTACCGGCGAAGCTCTCCTACTCTGCCCTCTAAAACCCGTTTCATTGAGATTCAACAGATCCGAAAATAAAATCTCTTCATTCCCAATTCCATTCTCCATTCCTTCCTCAAACCTTCTCATATTATCGCCGGGCCCGCCATGCACCCCAGAAATTCCCACTCTACCACCATTCTTCCTTATCAATTCCTGTTCTTTCTTCCTAGCAACTTCGTCTCTTCTCCTCCACACTTCTTGCATGACTTCCCAGCAGCGATCGACATTCCCAATCCACATTCTTCTTCCCATACTTGCCCATCTTTCGTCAACCCAGGCCCTATCTTCGGCATCCTTCGCTTCACAGCCCGCTGCCAGGAGTGGATATATCTGAACGATAACAAGGCGGCTACTAAGTGGCACCGTAGCTAGGAAAACTAGGACTTTCTTTGCAAGTTCTGCACATGTTAAAGATGGGATTTCAGGGACGGCTTGATGTAAATGAAGAAGAGTAGCGTAACGATAGGCTTCGGCAGTTTGAAGGGCGTGTTGAATTTCGGAGGTTGGATCTTCAGGAGTGGAGAATGCGGTTGAAGGTTGCCATTGCTCGATTTCTTGCTTGAGTTCCATGGCTTGTGATACAATGGCTATAGAATTTGATTTCGATTTTTGTACTTTGCGACACAGATTCGCAGCGCGACCAATTAGAGGAAATAGTGTTGCCGCGCTGCCCATTAGTGGGTCGATTTCTGACATTGGCGTGACGCTGGCGGAAGAAGAAGAAGAAGCAGAAGAAAAGGAATTGATAGAGAGATTATTAAGCGGCAAAAGAATGTTCTCAAAATCTGTAGAATCTTCATCATCAATCGATGTCAACCTAGCAATAACATCCATGTAAACCCAGGTGTTGCAAAGAAATTTTAATCTGGCTAGATCATCACCCACAAGACTCCTTTTATTGTGTTTTATGAGTGCTTGATTAACCAAGATTTTTGCACCTCTAAGATGTTCGATCCCAGTTGAAACATGCTGATCCCAAGACTCAGCAAACGCAAGGACAAGTGTTGTGGCGAGTGCGGTATCGGTGCGCATTTTTTCAATTCCTGTCGCTAGAGATCGAATGCTGCGACGCATATGTTCCATGCCATCGACGCGAAGGGCGGGCTTCTCTTTGGATGTATGAAAGGCGGTCATGGATGCGATAGCATGATACAATGCGGGGGAATCGCGTGCAAGAGGCCAAACTAATGTTCTCCATGGATTCTCTGTAGGACCATCTTTGACAGATAAAATGCCACATGTCTGCTTATCAAATCTAAGCATTAACATCTCTGGGCTACCGGCCGGCACGTCCGGCTGTCGATACATTGGACTAAAACTCCTAGGAGATACACTGGGAGATCTTGATTGAGGTTGAAAGGGACTCATGGCCAACCACATATCAGCATCAGATAAGGGAGGTTCTCGAATGATTTCCTCAATATCATCTTCCAGCGATGAATCATTCGTCATTTGAAATTGAGTCATGTTAGGGCTTGACATTGGCATACCCATCATTGCTGATGTCATAGGAATGGACGAAGCCATGGACTTAGATGGCGGCCTTGTATTCAGATCTGATCCAGACTGTAATAGATCTGTTAATCTTGGCGACTGACCAGAAAAATTTGATCTTGTTGGTGTGACCAGACCGTTGTCTTCAAACATGCTACTTAGACTGCTTGTGACCGAATCCGGCTCAATCCGAGAGCGTTGAGAGTCATCCTGACTAAAAGTAGGCGTGCTCATATCAAACATAGGAGAGAATCCCGAATGAAGCTCCGGAAGCGAAGTCGAGACATCAAAAGTAGACGGAGAAGGCACTGCGGCATTGAAAAACGAGTCTTGCATCTGCGTATCCTCCCCGCCGGGGGTAGAAGCCGTTCCATCAGAAGCTACTGGACTTGCGGCTGCAGAGTTATCTGGTGGTTTTTCCAGTGCTATTGAACCTAGAGATATTAGAGCCAGTCTATAGAGCTTGGAGTCATTGTAATACCTCTTTTTTTAGGGGCTGGTGGCGGTGGCGGTTTGTTTGTGAACGTAGCCTCCTCGAATGGCCTCCATTTGAAATCTTTCTTATATCCTCCACAGGAAACTCCCCTCTTATGACATTGCTGACAAGAAGGTTTTGTTTCATCGCATTTCAATCGTTTTGCCTTACAAGTTATGCAACCTAACAAGATGTAAGGAGTTTCAATCAGCATGGGAAGCTTAATGCGGGGCACAAAAGCTCTTATCAATTACAAAGATAAGAGATATGAAAATGAAGGTATCCAAAGCTTACCATTCCGACTTTTTGATTGCTTAGGTTTGTTGATACTATGTTCTTTCTTTGAGGATTGAGCAGCGGATGGCTTGGAAGTAGATTGCTTTCGTTTTTTGGGTGGTGGAGGTGGTTCTGGTGCTGGCTTGAGAACAGGGGAGGAAAGAAATGCCGATGGAGAAGGTATTGTTATCGTCTCCATCTCAAAGAATTCTTAGGAGGATACATCGGTGAATATGAAAGTGATATTGGAATATTGATTCACAATTTCCCAAGGAGATCAAGTTGGAATCTGGAATCAAGCTCGCTGCAACCACAACTGATCTTGCTGCCAGTGATGATGATCTTCTTGATGTGTTGTTCAAAATTATGATAGGAGATACATTCCATGGTTGATTCGGAAGTCTGGGACTCCTTCAAAAAGGTGGAGGGGAATCTGAGATTCGAACTCATTGATTAATTGTTATTTTGATTGGTGAGTTAGATGTGTCAGTTTGTGGAGAAGCCGAGCGAAGTCGCCCGAGAGGATGAAGTAGCGTATCACTACAGGGGTAAATAGCAGATGATATGATAGCGAGTGATACCCAACCAAGATGTAACCATCGGACGTGAATTGCCGTTGATGATTGGAGAAGAAGTTTGGGACATGGTAAAAAAAAGAAACACCTCGAGAGTTGACATGATTGCTTCTTGATTAATAATAAGGTTCATCATCTACTCGCGCTCATACATGGTACACGCTACATATATACTTCGAAGTTCGTACAGAGCTTTGATAGAGCCGTAAATCCCATATGCTTTTCCGGTTCCGTGTACCCTTTCAAGGTTTACAATTCTATCCAGTTCGTATCTATGCTAATTGATTCATCATTACCATAGTATCTACCGTCCAATCTCTTCTTTTCTGTTACATAACCTCCGCTTTGTGTATCTTTTATTTTGAAAAAGAAGTGTGTAGGGCTAGACGGGGATCCGTATTGTAGTGTCATGCTGATAAGTCTGATAGGTTAATGCAGCGGGCGGTTTCCGAGGTTCGAATAGATAAGTTGATAACGGTGGGAGGGGAGTTCGTGTGATCGCAGCTAGTGGGA
The DNA here is from genome assembly GCA_004786245.1 of Botrytis hyacinthi. NCBI lineage: Eukaryota > Fungi > Ascomycota > Leotiomycetes > Helotiales > Sclerotiniaceae > Botrytis > Botrytis hyacinthi. Next base: position 31,158 of record PQXK01000141.1, on the reverse strand, counting down.
AAATCTGGATTTTGGAACGTTTATGTATAGAACGGATTGATTTCGTTCGGAACTTCCCAATTAGTCATATATGCATGACTGGAAATTGTAAGGCGTGAAAGCAAATGGTAGGAAAGATGAGGATGTCGTAAAGCATCGAACCTACTGGGAAAATATAGCGGAGAGAAACAATACTTATGATGGACAAGTATCTTCAACAGCAAATGCGCAAAGATTAGTTATGGTAACACAATAGATGACGCCTGGCTGTAACGTGAAAAGCTGAGATTACAAGTGCTGGCGATAACCTGGAGTAAGAAATGCTGAAAGTCTGGAAAAGTTGCATTGTGCCGCTGCAGCGCAATGCATTCTCATGCATCGAAGGCATTTATGCTCCCGAAATCCTAGGAGCTCTCAATTGGTCCAAATCATGCAAGCTTCTAGTGCCAATACACATCTTGTGACTTAACTCGTGGTTTGGTTCGACGGTACTTCTATATTGTGCTGTAGTAAAGTCCATACTGGGTGGAGATTATGCATGCAAGGAAGTGACTATTCCTCCGCTGCCAGATCATCCTTTTTATGAGCTGAAATGCCATTTTTGTGCTTCCTTGGGTACGACAGCTGGATAGGGCGCGCCTGAAGTCTTGTACAGGCAGAAGGAATCGTGGTTGTTCAACTTCATCAAGGGAAAGATGGTTGCTGGCTGGATCTGCACGTTATTAGGATTTGACAAGATCCTCCAACAGGCACACTGTTTGCTGAATGATTGTCGGTACCGAGTATGATGTTGGTTTAAACGCAAGCTTAAATAGTTGGCATAAACAACGTGGCGTGTTGTTTTTAGAAATAGGGCGGCTCCTACGACAACAAGATACTGACGAAAGTTGAAATTCAAATTGGTGCATCATTAAATCAGTCGTGATTTGGGCTGCTGTTGTTCTTAAGATGGTATTTCGAGATCGCATTTCGAAACGCCGCAATACCGTTGAGCAGTCGCTTCACTGTACGCACCTGTGGAGATGTGACATTAACGTTTCCGATAGAATTTTAATTTATTTGGAAGCTGATGATTCCTTGCCTCGTCTACGATGATTGAGATTTGCTGAAGAAAATTAATTCTGGCTCAAGAAATTTTCCCGATGATCTAGCTTTTCGTCTCATGTCGTAAAATGGTCGATTCAGCGGGCTAAGGATAACCAAGCTAGATATCTGCACTAGTGTTTGATGGTACAATTTCAACATACAAGAAAGTCAGGGAGGTAGATGGAAAAGTGCCCTCTAGATGAATTCATAATTCAATATAGCTCGGCGAGAATTGTTGAGAGGGCTATTGTTTACATTCGGGCTCTAGGTAATGGCTCTCGCTTAGTTTCATGCAGATTAGGACGGGGATGAAGGGGTTCATAGTCAATTTCAAACAAGTTTGATTGTCGGCTTACATTAACATGCTCTCGATTGCGTATTCAAATGTTCTTTCTAGCTTTAGTGATTCAGATTCATGAATATCATTTGACAGTCGAGAAAGACTACGGTTGATCTATCGTGTGTATCATCTATAGTTCCATAGAACGACATTTGACAGCCAGCCACGGTCGATCTATCGTGTATATCATTCATAGTTCCATGGAACCACATTTGGCCCGGAAAATGCCCAAAAGTTTGCGTAGTCTCAAATATGGCCTGGCTTAAGTGCTATGGTACCAACTACGGAGTAGATCTCCGTACTATTGAAGAATATCAGATCTGGCGATGATGTGCGTATCAAGATAGATGGAGTTTCGCCTTCAAACAGATTCTTGATGAGACTCGATTTGTGTCTCATCTCGTGTTCTACACGGTGAGTATTGAAATTAGTTAGGGGAGGGATGACTTGTTCTTCTTCTTTACCGATCATGATTTAGGGATGATAAGAGTAGAAACAACCCTATGCGCGCGACTGAATAAAAAAGGTACTAGGAGTATAATCTCCCTAGGCAGTCAATATAAGTAACAGTATATTTAACGAGCAAGATAGATGCTCCGCCACAAGGATCTCATCGTGATCCGGGTATCTGAAAATAGCAAATTAGTGGATCTGATCACAATTTTAATGAGCGTCTTCAAGCTTTTGAAAGTGGATTGAATAAACTTCCACTTGTGCACGCACATACGATTAAAATTTCAAGATGAAGTTGTACACTCCACTTGATAGATTTTGACGCGCCATGGAGGATGATTAGAGCCTCAGCCACTACAAGCGGGGCCAACCTCTTTGATTATTTTGAATCCTTGAATGAAAGTTAAACATTATTATTGAAGAAGGAGAATGCCACCAAAACTTATGCCGCCCGCTAATGCAAATGCATCAGCCAAGCCGATCTTTTCTATCCGTCTGGAGATTGGGAGATCCCAATTGGATGTATCTATCTCCACATTACCATACTATAACCTGTCGTGGCCTTTGAATCCTTGAGAGCAACGACCAAGTATTTGCCGCTCTTAAGAACGAGGCTTTGATGTTTGAGAGTGTTGGTGTGAGGGTGGGTGGTGAAAGACGACGGTCAAGGACGATGGTGAAGGACAAAGGCAAGGGGCGACGGTAAGGGGCGACGGTGAAGGAAGACGGTAGGATGGTGAAAAAGCAAATGAGAGTCGTGGATCTACGGAGATTTCGTGATATTGGGGAAGACCGATAGAGATCAATCAAGCTACCATTTGAAAGCTATCGTGAAAAGAGAGACAGAAAGAAGAGAAGGAAGAGAGAGAGAGAGAGGAAATGGCGTGATGGCTTCATTCAGTGGCAGTACGGCACGGCAATGTATCTATCTATCTATCTATCTATATGCTTGGTATAGACAGCTTACGCTATCGCTGTGCATATATCGCTGCAATGCCAATGAATGGTACATGCTGCTTTGATATTAAAAACGATGATGCAAATATTAATTTGTTGGATGTCATAAAGGACCATGTGTATAATAATGTTTCATCCGTATAACGAAAGTGGTCTGTTTTCCCCCATGCTTACTACTTAATCACTTATTAAAGCTTTCATTATCTCGTAAAACTTGGATGCATTATCGTGAGCCGTGACATCTACCATCGTATCCCAAACCTCACTCATTTTGCCTTCACGCCAGCCACTCAAAAATCAAGAATACATCATCCCACCAAGTACATATGAGAGCTCTTTCTTCATCCCGCTGCTTGGATCGTCGTCAGCTTGGACGCATTTTGGTGATGTAGACCAAGCCAACAATAATTGACTTTTCACATACCGCAAGTGTCACCTAATGGTTCTGGGCTGTGGATACAAGAAATTCCTATACAAATTAGTTATGTTGCATCTTTTTTTCTGCATGCTTTGAAACACCATTCAAGCGCATTTTTCAAGCGCATTTGAACAAAATCCATGCATAAGTTGGATGGCGCATAATTCATACATTCACTTAATCCTAAAGGAGCAATTTTCATATTCTTTCCTGTTTCTGTCCTGACTGTCCTCGCTGTCCTGCTTTTTCATTGGCAGTAGGAGCATCTGAACTCCTCACTTATCCTTGATATCTTTCAGAGCTACCCCGTTTCTATTTACATGGTATGAGCTACGAAACCTTGTCAAGGCTTCTATCCAACATTTATCCTTGAACAAGCCCCTGTACTACTCTCCAATGACCATCGCGCCTTCTCTTCCCTTCGTATCAAGAATTGATATATACAAGAGGCATATCACCATTTATGTCGAAGCCCTCGACCTCCTCTTCCTCCTCGACCACCTCCTCCACCCCCTCCTAATATACCGACATTACACCTCTCTGTCCCCAATCTGCCCTATATTACATGCTTTCCATAGGATCGTCATTAATTCAAGATTTTGGTAAAGTATAATCTGAGCGAAATGGAAGCAATATAATATACATCGCCAGATGTATAATAATTAAGCTTCAGCCTTCTCGTCTTTCGATTATCATTCTCCTGCATCAACGATGGGGAACAGCCAATCAGCACAGGGCCCAAGACGAGGCAAGAAATTATCGAAACCAAAAACCAAGCCTACTGGGCCACCGCTATCGACCTCCAACAGCCCAATTCCGAGTCGTCGAAACTCCATTACTGGAAAAGGGATTGTAACTGCTGCAGCTTCAGTTCTTCCCCATGGCAAGCTTGTCAGTGTTCTCGAGACTGAGTCTCTTGAACATGTATCAGAGCCAACACCCACGAAGAAGAAGAGAATGAGTATATTCAGGTCAAGGAATTCAAAGAAGGATACGGAGAACCCGCAATTGGGCGCCAGTGTTGATGTTGTACCGAGTGTTTCTCCACCAATAAATACTGGCAGGTTTACAAGAAGTAATTCTGTAAATTCTATTGCTGTTGAGGCGACAGAGGAAAAGTCATGGGCTGCCCAAAGTCCTAGGTAAGTCACTTTAAATACTCTCTATTTACATTACGTGCTCATTGAATGCCAGACCAACATTCCATCGTTCACGAAAATCACTTCCCCATGTACCGTTTCCATCGAATAATAATCGCCTTTCCCTCGTATCAGAAGGCCTTCCTGCGAGACCAGATTCCATAAATGTCGCAACAAATTTGGCTGGACAACATGGTGGGGAGATGGATTGGCAGTTATCAGACCCATTCTGCCAGAGAACTCAATCAGACCCTGCAATATACGCGCCTATCCGTCGAAAATCTCTTCTCCAACATGGTGTAGCGACAAGACACAGCGTCATATCAAATTCTCAGTCTTTTCAGAATCAAATACCAGCTTCGTACCAAAATATTGGAAAATGGTCTGTGGCACCTTTGACCTTGAGAACAAATGTGGATAATGAAAATCACGGTGCACGTACTTCTACTCCTAATGACCTTGGCCATATTGGTTCATTTCAGCTTGGTTCGCTGAGAATCACAAATGGTTCGGCAAGTCCTACGCCTAGTGCCGACGAAAGAAGAGCCAGTCTCCCATCTAATGATCAACATATTGCTACCCTACAAGCAAGCTCCAGGATTCAAGGTATCGCCAATCGAAGCTATACCATTTCTGTCCCCGCAGAAGCCATGAAACGTCCCTGGGCACCAACCTCTTTCTCACAATCCCCCATTGAAAATGATTCTCACGATTCTCTAACCATCAAAATCCCGAGTACTACATCCACCCTTAATTCGCCGTTATCTCCTACTAATACTCAATCTTTGAATCTTCCTCCTCAATTAAGTCCATTTTCTTTTGTTGCAAGTCCCATCGGGTCCCCATTAGAAGCTACCAGCAAGAACACTGCTGTAGAAGACGAATTATTTGAGGCTGAAATGACTACACCTACGCTTGAGTCTTCTTACAGCAATGACAATCGTTCATTTGACTCTGGCTACGGCCCATCGCCTGCTACACCAGAACAACAAACTTTAGGCCGGATCCAAAGTCAACAAGATATGATCTCAAAACAGCTGGCAACAACTGACAGTGGATACAATTCATCTACATCCAGAAGGAATTCAACAGCGCGAGTTTCGCCGACAAGGATATCTCTCAGGACAACAGAAGCGCTACCTCTTGCCAACCATGCGATTCCAATGGTTAGCTTAGAATCTCAAAAGATGACCAGATTAGGAAATGTCTCTTTGCCAAGTTCAAGCTATCAATCTCAAATTCAACAGCCGACGCCCATGTCTTACAGACAAAGTATGCCAATAGTTCCGCGTCAGCCTCAAAATTTCACTGCTGGTGAGACTTCAGGCTCAAATTGGGGAGTGCAGATGCAACGCCCACAGTCTTTCTATCCTGGCGCTCCAAAATTCACGGCGCAATCTCGATCACGGAGTGAGATGCATCTACCTACTGCGGCTTCATTTCAAAATAGCGACAGTGTAGATGAAATCATGGAATACAAAGCAATGCGAAGGGTCAGTTCGAAAGAGACCATAACTACTATAATGTCTCTGGAGCCCGGGGAAGTGGAATCTACATATAATAGGCTACACAATGTAATCCCTCCTATTCCTTCGTCCATTCCAGAGGAGGATTACCATACCGGGTGGAAACCACCAAACGCACGAAGACATTCGTATGCTCCATCAACTCCATCTACACCTAAGAATCGATATACACTACAACCGTATCAGGCTCCCACTTCTCTGAATTCATATCCACAGGAGGATCAAACAGATTTTGAAAATCATCTGACATCTTTTGACAATATCAAAAATAGCTTGGGAGGATCTCCCTATGATTTGGCACTTACGGCAATGGAAAAGACGCCTCCGCGAGCTGCACCAAGGGGTGCACCTGCACCCAAGATGAAGAGCGCGGCTGCGCAACTTCAATCTACACATGCCAATTTGATTCGATCTCAGTCCGAGGAACCTCTATCAAGGCCGGATATCAATGGCCGCCAGCACTCTTACAATAAGCTTGTGGGCGGCAACCCATTTGACCATAGTAGTACTGGGCCGAGCTCAAGAGCTACTTCATCAAGCTCCATATTCACTCTTCGGGATTTACCATCGCAGAGACGAACTGCCGAGGAAGATGCAAAGAGGTTATCCGTAGCAAGAACCAACAGGGTTAATAGTCCCCCGCCTGTCTCCCTCCAGAATCATCGAAAATCTGTTCCAGTTCCTGCTCCAGGGCAATTGGCGTTACCAAAATTGAGATCTACATCAGTGGCACAATCTCCTCTTTCACAGCCATTATCGCCGGAAATAATGACTTCCTCATATCAAAAATCAGTCACTCCGCCTCCAAGATCCTTAACCTCTCCTCCCATCCGAGAGGTACCAAGTCAGGGATCCTTGGCGTCGGGGCAAGAACTTTGGTTTGATACAAAAGAGCAAATAATCCCTGCACAACTTCAAATCGGTCATGCTGAAAGGCCGTCCAAGATAAGATCTCAAAGTGCTAGACCAGCTACACAATACCATCGACCCATCCCTCTTCATCACTTTAGTTTTGATGTCCAGGAAAAATCTGGGAACAATTCAAGAGCTGCGAGTCTTTATAGCGAAAAGGAGTGGGAGATTCACGCCGGGGCTTATGATCACACGTATGGCTCTTCTACCAATCTTCATGATCTTTCCGGTGAATTTTTGGCCAACGAATATGATACTCCGTCTTTTGAAGAATCTCAGCCGATTCCGGATATGGGGAATTCAACGCAGGATATGTTAGTACTGGACCGATATGCGGGAGGTCTGGGATATGGATTTGAGCCCGGCTACGGTCTAGGCGGGAGTGCGGGAACGAGAAACAGCGGGACGATGAATAAGGGAGGAAGAAAGGGGGTCGAAGTGTCCAAGCAGTGGGGGCTAGATTTTAGTGACGTGCCTATTATCATGCAGAGAGTGCCAGTTGGAGCTGGTATCTGAAAGAGCAACATACTTTCCGCCTGATTGGCATTAGCGAGGAACAAATGACACCTCATACGACATACTGCCAGGAATATTCTTAAGTTAACAACTTTTGACGTTAGATTGGACCCTGGTAAGGCAACGAAAAATACACGGAACGGCGTTAACTTGGTATTTGCTACTTTTCTACGATTTTCTTTTTTCTTTTGTAAGGAATTCCATTTGGATCAGGGGCTTCGGGAGGCTTTGGCGGGATTTGGGGATACAACATATTTGGATGACGGATGGATACCCAGTTTTCTTTTTCTTTCTCGTTGCTTTTTTGGAGGGGGCTACTTTTTCCAGCACAATGAGCGTGGAATTGGTTTGCTTTATATCGCATTGCATTGCATTATTCGGGAATAGAAGGTGCGCATGCACCAGGGCATGATTGATGGAGGAAAGGGCCTTGAAAAAGAAGCAAAAAGAAAGATTGTACATATTTGATCGACGAGGGGTGTAAATACTTGTAAATATTACTGGTCGAGAAACCGGGTTACTATCATCGATAGCAGGTAACGCAAATAGATTTGGCGGTGACTTTTACTCTGTGTTTATTGCGTCTTTGTTTCGGTGAACGCGAATAGTAATGTACATTTTGCTCGTGGGAACTCATCACCTGCGTGGTGATCTATGCTTCTGCTGTCGTTTAGTTTCATGGTTCACGGTGAATTGGGGATGATGGCTGTGCCACAGGGAAATTATTATTGATATTTTTGAGTTACTGCTTGGATGTTAATCTTGCTACCGCACTTCATCCAGTGCTCTACGATTAGTGAGATGAGGAGTTTTCCATGGAATATAGGCATAGAACTGAAAAGACTACAGAAGTTCGTGATAGCGCTATCACTAAAAATTACTATATTGATGATACGGTATCTTACGAGAAAGAAGCTTTCACAATTTTCTCAGCCATCTCCGGCAAGGTATTGGCCATGACCTCCAGCTCAGTATCAAAAATATCCAAGCACGGCTCTTTTTCGTACTCCGCACAATAAGCACCCTTGAATCCAACCTTCTTTGCCGCCGAAACATCCCACATATGGGCCGCCGCAAACCACGACTCGTCATCTGCAGCAAACTTCTCCAACGCTGTTCTATACGCTGCCAAAGCCGGCTTGGCAACTCCAGAGCTATCGCACGAGATAAAGTTTTCTGCAGGCATCTCGACGCCCCCCTTTGAAAAATACTCCTGCACACGCTTCAGATCGGCCGTGGTCAAAAACCACACCTTAAACCCGCCTTTCTGCAAAATCTCAAAACACTCTTTGGCGCCGGGTCTCAATTGTAGCTCAGAGTAGCCTTGCACGCACGCGTTGAGTTCTTCATCAGTGCACAGGGCTCGCGGGTCGTCGACTCCGGCGAACCATAGAGTGCGGTAGAAAGTTGACTTCAAGATGCCTTTGTAGGGCTTATATCGCTCGGAAATGGAGAGGAATGTGAATTCAAGCTCGGCAGCGGTCATCCAGCTGTAGCCGAAGAATTTTGCGGTGATGTTGTGGGCGCGGAGTTTTTCGCCAATGGCGCGGTCGATTTGCGCGTGGTATTCGTCGAATGAGACGAGGGTGCCGACGATGTCGAAGACGACATGTTTTTGGCCGCCCATTTTTGTATTTTTTTTGTATTTTTTTGAGTTTGGTTATTGGGTTTTAGTGATTAATTGCTTGCTCGCTCGTAGAAATTGAACGCTTTATTTTGATCAAGTGGTATAATCCAGAGTTTGGATTTATTGATCTGGAGACAGAGGTACAAAGTGAAATAATTGGTTTGATCTACTCTGCGTCTTGAAAGACTAAACTTGTGCTCTCTACCTTCCAGCAACATGTGATTCCAACTCAATTGTTACTTTTATGATACCAATGTATGTGTCATTCAAAATACGATATAGTTAATGACGGAGATACTACCTCAATATCTATTGATCCCACCTACGGATTGCTAATTGCGGAGAGCCCCATAATGTACATGCTGTGATCCGCAATAATATATTCCCCGCATTGGCACTGTCTCCATATTCTATGTAACATCACTACAACCGCAATCTAATAAATAGCATGTCCGATCTCGCCCGAAACTCTAATATCTCCTGATTACCGAACAAAGTTCTTGAAGGAAGTTTATCTTGTGTCGGCGGCTTATCTGGTAGGTTTCACTTTAATGCACACCCCTCATTCTTTGCTCCATATTCGGCTTCTAAACCAACATTAAAGTTAACTCCCCGAGAACGACTATCCCACTCAAGATATCTTCTTATCTGCAGCATCTTCCTATTATAGCATCCCTTATTATAATACTTCATCTGTGTATGGTCGCTTCTTATCGCAACTTTGCGAGACTGCATGCGTCGGCTTCAGGGGTTGGGGTCAGATAAGCTTCGGGTATCGCACTTATCTACAGGGTTCCTTTTCCGCAAACTCTACATCACTCTGTATCAAAGTATCTTGTTATCTGCATGTCTGTTGAAGATGAATTTGGAACTTCATTGGCCATGGTGAGGAAGATTCGGAATAACCGTCGCAGGTGCTTGCCATTTTTGAAAGTTGTCTCGTCTGTCGAAATTTGAGTAGCGACGTAGAATTGCGCTGAGATTGTATCTCACAAAATCTTGATAGGCAAAGTTCTAAGTCAGAGTCAAAGTTATTATGGATAGATAAGCAATATTGCTAGGAATACTCGCCCTAACACATGCCTGTCTTGTTCAGCAGAGGTCTAAATCTACAATACGAAAGAGAAAAAGTTGTAATTATAATCTTGTTCAAGTAACTATGTGATAATATTGCTAAACATGCTATGTGACAAAATTGCTGCAGAAGATCTCATGACCACAAAATATTCAATCTTGCAAGCCCCTTCTTGGGCGCCTCCTCTGGCTCTGGGTTTTGCTGGTAAATCTCAATGAATCCACGAATAGGCATTTCCTCCAAAGAAACCATTTTAGTTTTGGCATAAAGTTTATAACCCAAAAACAGCATTAGGAAGAGAGGAATGTTCAAATATGATGAGATAAATGTCTCAGTGTTCCATTCGCCATGAATGAAAGTCACGTATCCTCCGGTGAAGAGGAGAACGACAAAGAGGGTCAGAGAAGCCCAAGTCGTGTATGGCTGGAGTGGTGCAGCCCATGGAAGCTCAGTGTGACGATTGATTCCTTGCTTTTTACAACCAGCTTGAAATCTAAGGTAGACCACCAAGATGGATATCCAATTAACCAAGGTTGCGATTGAGACAAGATCTTGAAGCCAAGTGAAAACTGTACTAGCAGTACTAGACAAAGTCATGTAGCCCAGGCACATGAAAACAGCATATAAAGCAGCTGCAATATAAGGAACACCGGCACGGTTCACTCTAGTGAAGAATTTGGGAGCGTGTCCATACATAGCCATGCCAAAGAGAATTCGGGTTCCGCCAAGCATACTGGAGTTTCCAGAAGACCAAGCTGAGGTAAGTACAACAGCATTGATGATCGATGGGATAACCTTTATACCGGCATTCTTCGCGGCAATAACGAATGGTGATTCTGAGGCAGTACCAGTAGACTGAAGAAGGTTGGGGTCGTTGGATGGAACCACAAGACCAACCATGAAGAGGGTGAGAATGTAGAACAAAAGAATTCGGATAAAGATGCGCTTAGCGGCCATCGGGATTGCTCTTCTTGGATTTTTCGTCTCGGCAGCAGCTACAGTGATATTCTCGATTCCAGAATATGCATATAACGCATTGTTTAGTGTTGTCCAAAATCCAAGGAAGCGACCCAAGCTACCGCCAATACCCAAATACTGAACGAAAGCTCCAGGGTCCCTCCAGTAACGAAACCCTATCGATTCATGGTTCGGACCTCCTCCACAGGTAATAACGAGAGCCATTACATTGATTCCAATGATAAGCATAATCTTTAGCATAGAAAATGTAAACTCCAATTCACCATAGACCCTAACAAAAGTGACTGCGGTCAAGATCATAAGAACGGCAAAAACTGTAATCCAAACTGCATTATTGATTGTCGTCCAGAACTCTACTAAAACTGCAGCGGCGACGATCTCAGAGGGAATAGAGACAATGTATGAGTAGACTTGGTTCCAGCCATTGGCGAAAGACATGGCAGGGTCGAAGAAGTGCTGAGCATAACGAACTTGTCCTCCAGTGAGAGGAATTAAGGCTCCCATTTCTCCAACAGCAAAAACTACACTTGAAACAGCGAGGCCAACCACCGAATAGCCAAGAAATGCACCCAGAGGACCGGATCTTGCAATTGCTCGGCCAGAACCAAGAAATAGGCCAGTACCAATTGTTCCGGCAAGCGCGATCATCTGAATATGGCGTTGATGAAGGCCTTGCTTGAAAGCTTTCACCTCCTGAAACTCCGCTACCGTTCCGTTCTCATATTGACCAGAGTGAACTTCGATATCCCCTTGTCCGATAGCCTCATTTTTGGAGCCTCCATGGCCGAGCTCGTAGTCGTCTGATTTATGATCTGAGGACATCTTTGAAAGATCCCAATTTCAATCAAGAGGGATGAAAGACAAATTTTCCTGTGCAAGAATGACTGATCTTGATACAGCGTATTTCTGGTCTATCTTGTACTCTTTCAGATCACAGAATCCTCTACCCTGCATTGGTAGGGAAGCCACATCGAGCTAGCTGTAGATAATGTATATCAAGTAGAAGTCCCTTATCATGATAACAGTTATCTCTCGTTCGTCTAGAAGAAGTTTGCATCATGGCTTTTGCCAGAACTGAGAAAGGGTACATCCGCAATTGGATGCTACCCCGCTAAGTCAATGATACCCAAAATGCTCCTTCGGCTCTGTCCCCTGCTTAACCCACATAATGACAACATGCCTTCAGCCAAACCAACTTGTTGAAGCTGTGAACTATCTTATTGCGTGCTAAGCTTCCAGGGTCCTCTACCCGCAGAGCTGATAAGCATGAAGCCCTTGTACGCAATCTTTATACTTCAGATGATGTTTTATACTGAATGGTTTGTTGGAGTTTGGAAATTATTGAAAACTTACATTAGAGTCACCTCCTCCAAAGCCCAAAGCATAGCTTCCTTGTAGTTCATCCAAATGACAAGTTAGTCAGATAGTGGCCTGTCCAGTTCTTTCACGACGCAATGAATCACAGGTGAAGATGGTGTTCCAACCTGTTTGCTAGCTCAGATTATGGAACAACCGCTCGAAACAAGAAAATGTTGTCGGATACGTCGTAATGCTCGTACTTGCAAATGACTAATGGCTTTGAGCTCAGCCGGATCTGGAATATATTACCTGTAAGGTAGCTGGGTAGTTTATGCGTTCTTTGGATAAAAGAACCAGATACAGAAGTAGTCCTTCGGAATCGCCATTCGGGACGGCGGAAGATACTAAAATCGAAGCGGCTAATTTATTTACGCCACTTTACCACGTAAGCTTGCAAGGTTAACCGTTACAATTCCGTCTGCAATTGCCGCGGAATTCTTGGCCGTACTTCATATGCCTAAAACGTCTGATTTAGATATGAAAGGTGTCACATAATAACATCATCACGTCAGGGAGCTTGAAATTAGCCCGATTCGAGAAATATGAGGACTGCGTTGACTAAGTGAAATTACTGAGATACATAGATACCAGTACTTAGTTATAGTGGGATATCGATGATAAGCTTGTGTAGGGGCCCAATGGCCAATTTGATAAGGTTGAAAGACAGGGGCCGAGCGACGTAGACATCTGATAAGAACGTGGCGAGATCAGGAGATGTCACGTTTCATTACCAAGAGACCCTCTCTGTACTATAAGCTTGCATTTACGGTGCTGCAAACTGTCAATTGCTTTCACAATCAATCAATTACTATCGTATCACTAGAAAGTGCCCCAAAAATTCACTTTATATAGTACCCGGACATCCATTTTCGGAATTCCACACCAAAAATATAAAACATTACCATCCCACCAAACAATCAAAAGAATTACTTAAAATTCCATACACACATACCGGTGTTCCTTCAGAGCCCCCAAGTCAAAGCTGAGAAACGAAGAACACTATCGACACCATGAAGACTGTTTCCGAAACCTTGAATGACCTCTCGATTTCGGTCGCACCATCAAAATCAAACTCGACAGGATCCAAGTGTCTACCAGTTTCTAACCCAGGAGAGTGTTTCTGGCAATCTGAAAAGCATAGGTTACATGACCACCGCTCTACAGAAGATCTCCCAACACACAGCGATGTAGTCATTGTCGGTGCGGGGTACGCCGGGGTTAGCACCGCATATCATTTAGTCAAAGAGGGCGGTGACTCAGTAAAGTCAATCACTATTATAGAGGCACGAGGTGCATGTTCGGGTGCAACTGGTAGAAATGGAGGACATTTGAGACCAGATTTGTATGGTCATATCCCAACTTATGTTGAGCGAGGTGGACCACGTGCAGGCGCTGAGATTGCCGAGTTTGAGATTGCTCACGTCAAGGAGATTAAGAAACTTATCGAAAAAGAGAAGATAGATTGTGACTTGAGCCTCTGTCGTACAGTTGATGTATGGTGCAATGAGGAGATGGCCAAAAAAGCCAAGGCAGTATATGACCAGATGGTAAAGAACGATTTTGAGTACATGGATGATGTCATCTTCCATACGGGAAAAGAAGTTGAGGGCGTAAGTGAGGATTCCATTCATCAGAATGATTCATCTCTAACTTTCTCTTAGATCTGCGGAATTAAGGGTGCTAAGGCTTGTGCTTCGTACACAGCCGGGAGTATGTGGCCTTATAAGTTTGTTCTGGGGCTTCTCGAAATAATTTTGCCAACCGGGAAAGTCAACTTGCAAACCAACACACCAGTGACTAGTGTAACCAGTGTTCCCAGTGGAGGCTTCACCATTGGGACAAACAGAGGAAATACACATGCTAGCAAGATAATCTATGCCAACAATGCATACATATCTGCGCTTCTTCCCGAATACGATCAAAACATAGTTCCTTGCAAAGGTATCTGTTGCCGTATAACTGTACCTGAGGGCAAGGCAGCGCCACTTCTCAACAACACTTATATCAACCGAACAGAAGACAACACCCTTTCATATCTTATACCTAGAGCAGACGGCAGTATCATCGTCGGCGGCGCCGCGTCGAAATTTAGACCTCATAGAGATCAATGGTACAATAATGTTGATGACAGTGTTCTCATCGAGTCAGCAAAGGATTATTATGAAAATTACATGCAGGAAACCTATAATGGATGGGAGGACTCCGGTGCTAAAGTTGACAACATCTGGACTGGAGTTATGGGATATTCTTACGACTCAAATCCTCATGTTGGCGAGGTACCTGGAAAACCCAATCAATTTGTAATTGCCGGGTTCAATGGTCATGGTATGCCAGTCATTTGGCTTTCTGGTAAAGCTGTTGCCAAGATGGTCTCAGAAGATGTGCCGTTCGAGAAGACTGGTGTTCCACGATTGTTCAAGACGACTCAAGAGAGGATAGATCGGGCCAAGAATGGGAGCGAAGAGCAGGGCGATATTCTTGGCACTGGAAATCTGAAAGCCACAAAGCAATGAGAGGCTGCTTACTTTCTCTTATTTTCATATCGCTTTACCATCTATATTGCAATGGAGAGCGGTTGCACATAGCTAGCTTAAGCAATATGGGTGAATACAAACACATTACCTCCTTGAACTAGCCTATTGCAACAAATCACCAGCTTAGTATTGGCCTTTAGTTGTTGGTAATATTTGGAAACACAATTTTCGGTTGAAAGACATGGAGTCTGCATTCCAATTCATCAATATCGCTGCTTTGAATGAATGGGGTTATGGAGTAAAAACGAGAATTATTACTCTTATTTACTCTTTATCTACAGAATACTGGTTCTTGACATTTGAGGTCGCCCTCAATACCTATTGTATTTCACAACTAGTACTTGCAAGGCAGCCTCGCTTGATGACCTGAAAATAAGAAAAATATAACATTTTTACCTTAAGTTCTATAAATTGTTGCTACCATGTTTCACTCTTTCTTTTTTCATGCTGCCATTGTCGATAGCTTGATAATCGTCCCCAGCACAACTTTACAATTGGCAATAAACTAAATACACTGTCATATGCCAACTTTCAATTTCTTCACATCGAATCAATCCATAACAGCGATCTTCTCCAGCGCATTTAAACTTTTCATTCCCTCAAGCAAGACCCTCCCAATGCCTCCCCTATGCGTGCTGCATATCCAGACTCTAGCTCATAGCTTACTGGGGTATTTCCGAATGGAAAGGACATCTATAGTGGTGCGCAAACTAACTTGAGAGAGGCGGCAAAAGATGTTTCATGCGTCTTGATCATGTGGATAACTATTCTAATAGGTGTGCTATTCCGAAACTCTATGTAATCTTGAAACTAGCCTTTCACTGGGCTACCTAAGTTCAGAACTCAACACAACTTCTTAAGACTTCAGCTGTTCAAAACATGTTGCATGATTCATCTCCTGGAGTTTTTTGCTTGGTGCATATAAAGAATTTCGATTCCCAGCAGGTCTTTGTTCATAGACTCATTGTGAGGTAAAACTTACCCCCGAATATAAGGGGATCCTTGATCTGTGAAGAAAATTCGTGATTGTCGTGAGACATTAGACGGCGTTATAGATGCAGAATCATATCTCATCAGCAGGGATTTAATCCGATAGGTTTCTAGAAGTGGACTCGAGTATATGACAATAAAGACCTTCGTTGATAACAGTAACAATTTCTCGTTGTCATTGACATGAAAACTTGTTTTTCAGATGGTACTTGACCGATTCAAAACATATAGATACGTCAATCGTGAAAGCCATTTGCATAGAGTACATTATTTTCTGTGACATTACGTGGTACTGACTACATTGCTCGCACCGATCTGATAGACACGTCATTTTGAAGATCGACTTGGGAATTAAAGAATTGACTCTTGTTTCAAGATATATTAAGAAAGGCAATGAAGTATCAGGTCTTACTGCTCTTCCATATTTGGGAGTAACTGCCAGCAATAAACATTGATGTCGCGCTCAAATTTCGGGATACTATGCAAGTATCGCAAATCAATCATCTTTCCTTTCTTTATGATGAGGAATATGCATTCCCTTCAAATCTTCTTAATCGTCGCATAATGCATGAATAAGCTGCATTGCAGGTGACAAATTGTCTATCTTTCGGAGAATAATCTCCATTTAACAAAACTCAAAAGCAGGCTTACTTCCTTTGCCCGAAACTATCGGCATAATAAAAAGAAATATCATCTATAACAAATTGCACGCAATTCGCCCACTCAGGTCTCAAAGCCATCCCTTCTCCAACGCGACTCTCTCCTCCCCTGGTCTTTCCCCCCTCATCACACCCAAACTTAACTTTACATTTCTAACATCCTTACTCAATGATGTGTTAGCCACTAAATTCTTACCAGCAAGAATATCGAGATCCGGGCTCCTCGTTGTGGGTATAATGGCCGACAGTGCGTGCTATGAACGACACCATTAGCGTAGAAGGCGTATAAACCGAGGATTGTACTAAGACAAGTGAAGAAAATTGCGATGCCGTATGAGAGGTAAAGATATTTCGGGGGGTAAGAAAAGACGTTGATAGAATGCGTGAAAGTAACTGGGGCAACGGTTGCGTTTTGCTTGCTAGGGTAAATGTTAGTTCGGCGACATTCGATTTTGCGTGTACTTGACGTCGCGGTGAACTTACAGGAGTTTGGGTTCGCTGAATAAGCTGATGGTAATATTCGCAGCCAAACCTTCGACACCTCTCGCCAGACTATGATTACGACAAGCTGATGGAGGCTTTGTAAAGAATTCTGTGGAATTATAAACATTGGTCGATCGGCTAATATTGAAAGCCGTGTATGCATTGCGCCACGCGCAATACCCTGTGGTTCCCCTCACAGCTGGCAAGCAATCTGCATTTCCTACCAGAGGATTATCATTCCAATATGCGTCAAGGAAATCATCACAACCAGCTAAGCCAGTGGAAAGAACACGGCTTGGTAGGCCGGATCGCACAGTGTTCAGAGCTCCAGGGTAGCCAGGAACATTTGTCCATAACATGTTGACATGTTCCACATCATAAAGCATGCCATAGCTTATATGCTGTGTGCCATCGATAAAAGTAAAATGGACCTTTCTTGTGCTGTTGACTAGCCCGCATACAAAACTATCATTAGCTGTCCAAACTCATAGCTTAGGTTGAACCGAAAAGAATTCGTTGTTGGTATTACTGAGATCTGCTAAGATATTTCGTCTGATACTGACATCCCAGTTATTGAATTGATCAGGAGATGAAGTATCCAATTCACCGATCGCCAACCATCCCAAGCTATCATTACCGGGATACATCAACGGACCAAAGGCAGATAGATAGATCATAGACGGCCAAGGAGAAACAAGAGAGTCGGAAAGGATAGAAGCATTTTGGTAATGCGTGGTCCAGCTGGTTGAAGTAAAGGCATTATTCTGAGCAAGATCCTCTATGTATTGATCAAAGTAAGTTTGCTCGGTATCGTCAGGTGCCACAAGTTGAACGTAAGTACCTCTAATCTCGATAGAGTAAGATGAATTAGGCGCTGGCCCTCCAATTGGAACAATATTGGAGCTCTCGGCAACTTTTGTACCAATATTTATAACAACAGTGCCAGGTACAGCAGAAACGTTATCTTCTTGAAAAGCGTCGACAGCAGACCAATTGATGGTAGGCATTGAAACGTTAGGGGATTCATTCATAAAGCCATTAACAATGATCAAAGTCCCAGGAGGTAGTATTGCCGCAGGACTCATTGCCCTAAATACAGGTAGTCAGCAAACTTGTATATTCGGACGAATTTTTATATCATTTACCAATAGACCAATGCGAGAAGGGCCGCAACTGGTGCATGTCTGAATATCTCTACGCTTATAAATCCCATCGGATCCGACGTCAATGCAAACATCTTGTCCAACTTACTTAACGTGAATGCCTTCTTTCGTATAGACATCCACAGATATTGTGGATAGGCGGCACAGTTTGTAGCAAGAAACGATTACACCACAGAAAAAGCAAGAAGACTTCCAAGTGTTATTGAAAATTGTTTATGAAAATTGTTGGTCCCTTGTTTGCCATCCAGATATGAATAGTAACCATGATGAGTGCATGCTAAGGCGATTACGAGAACGGCGAAGAGAACCATATAAGTAGGCTGTTTGTGTCATGAAAAACCTCGTTGAACAGATCTGTGAGTCTCCGTAACGGCGGCTATTGGGGTGGAACAGGATCCGCGAGAGCTGTCATCCATGGCTTTGTAAGGGATGGACTTTGGGTTCATGGAATTTTTTGACACGGCCAACATGGGTATATCTTCAGGGGTGACCGAGATCATTCTATGGCAGGCAATTTAATCAAGGAATGCCCGAAAAAGAAATGTTTTTTTGGAAGACTGATCAGAAACAAAGCGCGTTGATCAAATGATGCATTGCCTGAGGGAGAAGATTCTCACAAAACCTTCTCTCAGCAACAAGAAATAGATTCGATGAAGCTTCAAGTTAGCTTGTCTTTGTTCCTTATAAGACAATTTTCAACTCGATGTCGTAGCTTTTTGTTGTGGAAATGAAAAGTTTATAATTCCCGCAAAGAAAATAACAAATAAGGAGCTTGTTTGACCAGCTACTTATTTGACCACAGCGAATAACATTAACGGAGATGAATCCGATAGGCAAATCAGAACATTCACGAATTTTCAAGAAACAGAGATTCCAGTAAATTGAACTCATTTCAAATGGAGCCAGTGAATTAGATAGTGTAAAAGCTCACAGACAAGGGGATATCAGTCCCTCTCCATCACATTGGAAAACAAGCCTATGGCAAGCGGTCGACTTGACCACGATCATGTAGAACTACCAATGTATTAAGACCAAAGGCACTCAATAAAAATGAATATATTTCTAATATATGTATGGTATCTAAAAGAACACTACAAACACTGATTAAATGCTATGGGACGACATTTATAAATCCGTTTCCGAAATCGTTGCTAAGTCAAGTCGCACACAAAATCTAAACAGGAGCTACCTTAACAGCCTCAAGATCGCTGTTACTGGCACTAACCCCATCGCTAGTCTTTTCTCCTGCCTTCTTCATCTTCTTCTTCGTACCTAAACCACCCAACCCAGTCATTGCTTCCTTGAAGGTAATGGCAGGGTTAAACAAGTTTAGCGCGAAACAAGCCACAATAACCATAACCCCTTCAAATCCGATAAAGAGATTTTGTTTCTTGATAAGATTTCCAGTCCATCCTTCTGCCAATTCCGCCACTCTGTATACAGATCTCCAGAAGATACAAATCGTAGCAAGGGCAAGAGCGAGTAAAAACCCTTTGAAGCCTTTAGAAGAGCGAAGTGTTATGAAAGCGGGATTTTGATCGAACGCGGCGTTACCGAGGGAGCGGTATCGGGATCGTGTGCGTAATGCAAAATCGACGCAGAGAATCATGAAAATGAATAGCGTGAAGACTTGGAACGCGAGACCAGCTACCATGATGTTATCACCAGTATCTGGGGATTTGCCTGAGTGTGAAGCTGCGGATGCCAAACCACCACCTGCAGCTTGCAGGAGAAGTGACATAAGATCGCATGGAATGAACTATGGAATAATTAGTATTAGGCTGATATGAAAAGACGAATGGTGAAAATGTGTCAAGAACATACAATTCTGGTATAAGCTTCAGGACTAATTCTTGAATTTTCCGGTCCAAAAGCATATACGATTCTTCTCAAGCACAAATAGATTCCTCCCGCCATAAATGCCGGTGCGATTGTTAAGCAAACAATCTGCATTAAAAACCCATCTTGTTTCCATTGATTCTCCCAACTCATTATACGACCCGCATAGCCGATTACTTCAAGTATAACACCGGCACACATAGCGAATGTGAAGGCGGTTGCGCGACGAGTGAACGCATATGTAAAGACAAATCCAAGGAATGAAATGCTAAAAAGAGCGAGAAAAGCGGCGTTTGCGCCGATCGATACACGATAGAAATAATAGGATGTAGAGATCGGACATGTGTCGACTGTGCAATCCGCAAATCTATCGAGTTTGTTTCGAGGGAGAAGCATAAGAAGAGAGTCCATGGTGGCGATGGTGCGATGATAAAATGACGATGAAGGTTGTCCCTCAGTTTATGAGATGATAGAAAGCCAGACGATAAAGAGTGTCCGGAGACTGACTCAACAAGTGAAAGGCTGGAAATATGATATACAAGGGAAAAAGTAAGACGTAAGGGTGCAGCGAAAGTGATATGTAAGAAAATCTTACACGGCGTGAAAACGATTCCCGTTTCCGTTTGTAGGCAAAAATGATATCATATATATGAAAACAATGAATTTACCTTATGTTGGCAGAAAGACGGTAAAAGAGAGAAGAAACTTACGTGGGAATTGTCAGCATTTCTATATATTAATTGGATTGTAGACAGCGCTGCAGCCGCTTTGTTGAGGGAACAAGCCCATGTGTGTAAGTGGAGGAATGAGATGTGATTTCGGAGCAGCATAAGTCCGATCGTCAAGTTTTACTCAGTACTGACTAGCGCAGTGGGAAAAAGCGGCATCTACTCCGTATCTGTTTTTTGTTGGAGTGGTAGAGTTTTCCCTCATTCAGAATCGAAGGAAGTTCTCAGCGAAACTAATGCTTAATAGTTTTTCAAGGCTGATGATCAGCTATCATAAAGCCTTTTCGCTCCTCCAAATATCAACTGTTAAACGTTGTTACAAGGCATAAATCAACATAAAGACTTCATGTTTCGCCTTGTCGGATTTGCTAGGCAGCTCCGCCAGCAAATTTTATTTCTCACATCTAAGCGGTTCCAAGTATCCGTTATTTCTCTTATCTCAACCTATCAGCAAGCTTCGTAAACGAACCCGAGCCGTTCTGATCAACACGTGCTGAGATCGGAACGTCGCTTACATTTGTACTGGCTAGACCTCGTTTGACAGTTCGTATTGATGACCAATCGGAACTCGTTGTATCCGAGTCCTTGTTTTTGGGTTTCGCCTGCGGAAAAAAAAGACCCGTTCCAGTCCCCAAAATCTGTTTTGTTTCAGAGCTTTGACAAAAGAGAATCTTTTGTGATAAAAAGAAGACTTCTGGGATTTTTGTACTTTCATGAACTTTCTTAGCACATCCAGTATTTATAATATCATTTCATCTATAATTTTCTTTCTTTCTAGCCAATAAATAAAGTATGCTATCTGACTACAGCGGGTCAGTATCTCGTCCTGCAACCGGTTTAAACAGGAGTTCATGGAATCTGAGATGTCATCACAATAGCTATTCACATTTTCTTTTGGTCTAGTGAAGTCTATTTTGAATCTTATATGATGCCAAACCTTTCTCTAGTCGATTGGTCTTGGTCCCTGGCTATTCTAAACTGCTAACATCACTTTGCCCGTTGTTTGATCGAAACCATTTCCGACGAAACATGGCAAGCATTGTTTTTTTCTGTTCTTTCTAAATTTCAACTCGTAACTCTCAGGTTTCAACGATAGATGTAAGTACATGTGGCAGTAGGGGTACAAGTAGTACATACGCTGATCTAACAGTTCCGAGTTCGAGCAGCACATGTCAAACACAGTTCAATGGGCCTCAAGAGCTAAAAAGCCGTTGAATCAATAAAGGGCAAGGACCGGTGATTGCATACGCACTGGGTCGAAAGAATATTGCCGTTCCCCGTATCGGTTATCAACACCCAAAACCTCTCAGTGGCAGGATTTGACTCTCTAGTGATAGCGGGGATCCAGCAATAGTTTTGGCAGTCATCTTCAATCTTGCCGGTACGCTGTCTGTGTATGTGAAATTCGTCAGACTTTTATACATCTCTTCCTGGAAATCGCTTTATCTTCATAGAAGTCGGTGCCTGGGAGATATCATGGCGATTGGCTCGACCTGCCATCTTTCACGAACCTGGGAAGATTTATTAGTTGATACTTCTCCCCGATCCAAAGATTAAGACTTACCATGGGGAGCTCTCAAGTGAATGATCAAAGAGTTTTACTCGATACAAACTGTGCTCGAAGTTGGACTTCAATGATTCGTCCTCAGGCAAGCCGCCATTTTTTTCTTAACCTTGGCGCGTATGTCGGCTTCTACTCTGGTAGAGTTATTAATTGCATTGAGATTATCGATCGTGCGCCCACTCTGATCTCTGATAATCTGGTTTACGAAGAAATGGACGGATGTCGCTGTCACTTTACAGTTGCTTGAACGCTTTTTCGGCTTTCTGATTGCTCATATTGAAGTGATTCGTAGAAGCGACTATGTTAGATGAAGTGGGTTGGGAAAGGTTACTTCTTATAGAAGATTCATCTATCTATAGTGAAGCTCTTGTGTTCGCTGGCCTCATCGGGAGCGATTGAAATAGCGATATGCTAAGAAAGCTGAACTGAATCGAGTACTATTCAATTACCTTTTGTAAGAAAAAAGGATTTAGAACTTTTTGTTTTTTATATATAAAGCCTCACTACAAACTTTCAATCACTAAATTATAGAGGTTTTCAGAATCCTCAAAGCTTGTCTCAATTACTAATTTAATCTTTTATTTCTCTAAGAGTTTTAATTAATTATATTTATCATTCAGTATAATGCTCTGATTGTAATTGATTGACTGAATTGAAAAGTAAATTATTGTAATATCTATGTACTTTGGGTATAAATTGTAGTATTTCAGTGAAGTACTTTTATTAGTATTTGTGTTTTCCATAGTTCCTTACTGGGTTTAAGTTGCAAGAAGCGTGTCGCTATTTCAATGGCTCCCCCCTCGTCATCAACCACACTTATTTTCCTCCATCGTCAACAAATCTCGTCTTAGATATATGCCTGATCACACGGTCAAGAATGGCAATATAATCTCTATAGCATGCGTACCATCACGTATGACAACAGACCGGTGGTATCTCAAATATTCTATATCGGAGAAACCGCCCAATCGTCCTTGTTAGTGAGGAATTTCTCTCTGTGGGAAAGTACCACATTCAAAGATCACATGAATCATGTCATTCTATCAACAAATGGTATTTCTGAGGAGTCTAACCATTCTCTCCGAGGATTGATTTCTCCAAATATCGTTCTCATTGATGGGGAACTACTAGGTGTACACGCACCTCATCAAGTTGTTCACATACAATACCAGGTACAAGAGTACAGAAGAATCACCATAATATCTGTTGAATAATTTATGCTCGACTCCTTTGTTCAAAGATGAAGATCGCGCTACGGTTCTAAAGTTCATATAACACCCATTTCAACTGACACCATATGACTTTATCATAAACAGACAGTAAGAGCTATACTGGCATATCGACTGTTGAACAAGACAAACCTAATCTTCTCTTTTAATGATATAATAATCGATTCTACCAGCACTCAACAGAATTCTGTACACACAAAATCTTCATTCATCTGCATATAGTATAACCCTGATACTATAGCCATAAACAGCTTTGGAGTGTGAAATATCCAATCAACTGTAAGTTGTTGAATAATCCCATTCGAGTTTGAAATTAGAGTATTGATTTGTTAAATATATGAACTTTGTAGGAGGGATTTAATTTTGGTGTGCATAGAATTCTGAGCTGGATTGGCCGTGTACTGGATCAACAAAGCTAGTCCCCAGGATATGCTCTGCACATGCAGATCAATGCATCCTGATTCATGACTTCCGCCAAATATTGATGCAGGTCAAATGAATTCACAATTATCCAGTCAGAATTCCGTATGATTCATGGTAATTGGATCTACCCCTCACTTCATGCAGCATAGCATTAGTTGAGGGACTTTAACATTTTCGTGTTGTCGTACAGTGGTATGCACTATTCAGCCCTGAACTACAGCTACCTCTGCTGGTGTGTTGTCTAGCTACGTGGAGTGCTGCTATTGATTTTCCGTTCCTCAGATCTTTATTGAACGTAGAATACAAATCGCGGCATTTCCAGCTTGAAAGTTGATTTCTGCAAACAAACAGTAGTCCGACAATCTCACTCTTAAATTTTCACTTCGGAGGCCAATCAAACATCGTCATCACCAATCATCATCACCGGCGTCATGTCTTCAGATCTTACCACAAAAACTCCCATCATTCTACCAGTTCCTCCCTTAGACCTTGGTGATATGCCATTTGCTGAGGAAGGAGACCCAGACGAGACTCTCGAGAAAGCCATAAATGACCGAGAAGTTGGAACTTCCGTCCAATACATCGACTTTTCTCTGGTTATCCCAGACGAAGCTCGCGGGACCATGGCCGCCTACAAGAAAGCTGTGTTGGCCTATCGTAGCTGGGCCAGTCTCAGATGGTGGAACACCACCTATGCCAGTTCCAGTGTGCCTCAGGATGAATCCATAGCATTGGCTGCGAAGCGGGTTAGTTACTCCGCTCGAGTAGCCGATTATGATATAAAGCATACTCCTTGGTGAGGAGCCCCCCTCTTGTAGCTTTCATTGTTGTGAAACACCTGTCCTTATTGACCAACTAGGCTATTTTCATCCAAAGGTGAGATCAAGAACAAAAAGATCAGTGCATCCTCCAAAGATTTCCACGCCGCTTTCGCAAATATCATTTTAGAGGGATTCGTCTCTTTGCCTGGCAGTGGATTCGGCGATTTGGAAAAAGTCTTCGAAGTTCTCACGAAGGCAGTCGAGACCCGGTCTTAAGTTAGTGACAACATTCAGCAATACTTAGTTTTGCAGCGATACGAATACTCACCACGTGCAAGAATTGTTCGTTCATGTAAGTTAAATAGCGCTCTCATTGGCTTGTAGCAACTGCTGTACTAATCCATATAAACAGTCATTCGTACCTGTCTATTTAAGGTTACCTCAGAAATGGTTGAAGTGCAACGAAAGAAGGGCTCTTCAACCACCATGAACGTGCCCACCGCATACAATGAGTACGAAGCAGGGGTACGTAAGCAGTTAACGATATTTACTTCTTTCGCAAACATGAAACCTTATCTTTCCTCTTACTCTTCCTTCAATCGATGTAGATGATGAGGATGCAAGACAACCTTTATCATTTAAAGATTATTTTACCCCAAGATCTTCCTTTGGTAGACAATACTAACCCTGTAATTTACATTAGTTCAACGTGGATGATTGGACACAAGTTTCTGACATGATCGAAAAGGAGAGGAAAAGTCAAATGGAGGACTTTGTTAAGAATGATACAGTCGAGATTTTAGCTTGATTAGGTATTCTAAACGGAAACCCCATTCGCAAATCAGAGGTTAGGAATTCAATCAAAAATTATTTCCGTTTCTCGTCATCGTTTACCATACTCGAGACCCTCTCGGAGCATGTGAGTGATGATTTACGAGTGCAAAGTAATAACCACATCTGAGAATTTCCATGTGTCCATGTGGAGGACTGAACTCGAACTTGAACTTGACGTCCACACGGTTCTGCAGTAAATCTTACTCCGCCCTTAGGATATACACTGTCCTCGCCAACCTCGCTCTACAGCTCTGATGAGATTTGGCGATGTTGAATTACCAACTGGACAACCAAACAACCAGCACCCCACTTTTGATGCAAGACTTAAAGCAAGACGTAATAATGGGATGGATTGATTTTATTGAGCTGTGTATATTGACTCATACTCAATACTCTTACTCCTCTGAATTTTGCCTATCCTATATATACATCATAATAGACCTTGTATTTGTCACAGTCACAGGCTTGATTTGCATAGTCTTTCTCTTGCCCCTCTCTCCAACAAACCAAAATGAAACTTTAATACTCTTCTTCATTTGTTCTGGAATGAATCATAATTTGCAAATAGGGAAAGTCTTCTGCTTCGTTATGGGAATAATGGGTATTAGAGGGGCGCGTGGAAGTTCGGATACTGCTCAGAGCTTGGTTAATTCCTTCTCTGCTAGCCTTCGAATATTCGATTGATTCGTACCAAGAGAGCAATTCTCTCTGTTCTTGTGTCGGTTCAGAAGCTTCATGTGCAAGTCTAAAGGTCACAAGATTTTGACCTTTGCCATAATCCTCTATACATCGAGAGGCACCCCTCCACATAATCAGGAATGGAGAAATCGGTGCTCTTTCCATGGATAAAATAATATAATGCCAGTCTTGCTGAATCCTGGGGTCTCGACATATGTAATGAATGATCTTTTTGCCCTTTTCATATGGATGTTTGCATAAAATATCAATAAGGGATATCCGTCGACCGTCTTCTATTATTGATCGTGGATTAGGGTGATGATCTGATACATTAGAGTTTAGTTTCAGTCCCGTGATAATATTTTCAGGTCGTGGATAGCGGCTAATCGGACCATTCATCTGGCCCCTGTCAAAGATGAGAAAGCGGTATATAGGTCGAAGACAAGGCAAGGAGAGGCTGAGTGCTTGATAAAAGTCCTCAAAGGTGGCTCTTGCTGGACAGGACATGATACAACCGGGCCGATTGTTGTGATATCTCTGGAGATACATGTCGATGCTCAGAACATAATTAAGACACTCACAAGTAAGTTTGTGTTCTGGCCAATGTCTCTCTGCGCATACGTTACCTAAAGATATTCAGCTTCGGTGTTTGGCTAATCACGGAAATACATACTGCAATATATCTGCGACTGGCATTCCTTGCAAGTGAAACCGTCTTTTTCGAATCGATTGAGACAGCCTGAACGGCCACATCGTTTTTCAGAGGCATCTTCATCTAGTATATCTTCACCCATAATACCATCCATCATTCCACCAGAATTTGACTGATGCTGCATTTTATTTTCAGCAGGAGCAGATGCGGCATTCCCGTCCATGGTCGTATATGGCCTGTCTTCTGCAAGATCCATGTCTCTCAAGGAGCGGTATTTTTTGTGTAAGAAAGGATATACTGTTCAATATTCGATATCAAAAGTAATACAATCGAGCTCAAACTATTAAAACTAGGTATCATAATGTAGTTGATATGCATACGTGTAAGCTGGTGTAAAAGTAAACGGGTTTAGGGCGGAAAATCAGAGTTTCTGAAGTACTTTCATTGATGACAGGTGCAAAAGACGAAGGCTCGTGCCTTCTATTCTTGTGAGGAGAGGTAGACTCTAAAGGTCATTGTTTCGGATAGTAGAAATCGTAAAGAACCGCTGATCACCAATGCCAATGTCGATCCAAGGTATTCTGGAATCCATGCTTCTATAATTTTTTGCAATAGTCGATTCGTTTTACCAGTTTCCTAACCCATACTCAAGCATTTTTTTCTCTCAACCCTCCTCTTCCAATGCACATTATTGAAATGCCACGCCAGATCCTCCACTCCGTACTCCCCCATAAACTCTCTACCGCATTCCGGACACTCTAATTCCTCTCTTTCCAGAATTTTCCCCATCGGCACTGACTGGTAAGGATTATGTATTCGCAATGGTACCTCAACTGTAATCACGAAATTTGACGTATCAATTTTTACCTCGACCATCGAGTCTTTATGACTCAAGAGAGACATTGCGAAAACAAGGGCAAAGTCTTTAGGTGGGTTGTAAAAACTCTTGACACGACGTAAAGTTGGTGTATACCTATCTCCGCAGTTCCCGCGCTGAGATTCGATGTATAGCTGGCGAAGCGATGAACATGGCGATGCTCTCCGGAGCTCCTTAAATCCCATACTAGTGTCATGATTTGGCCATATCGTCGTCGTCGTTGCTGTCGCAAAATGGTTGACTCCTGGAATCATGCCCATGGGATGAGTGGATTGTCAAGGTGGTGGTGAATCATGTGCGGGGAAAATGTGTGAGTAAGTTCCGTGCATCCCTTGCCTGTCAGGTGTTCTTTCCCCGCACTTCTGGATCTGAGAGCGAACATCGTGGAATTTATGAGTTGTATGCGTCATGATTTCACACTCGAGAGATGGACTTTGGATAGCTGAGAAGAATGCATTGTGTCGGAATTGTTGTTGCACAGTTTCAGTTTTCTAGACGATTTTGTTGCAAGGGGATGCTGTTTATATACGTGGTCCACTCGCTAAAGAAAGGGACCCAGTGGGTAAACGGTGATTGGACTAGAGTGTAAAGAGGCTTGGGTACCGAGCCTTTAATTGGCTCCTGATGGAATATGAATTATATGCGTGGTGTACAAATAACAACGCACAGGGTACAGGTTTTATGTTCTGACTGTGTTCACCTGATGGTAGATCTCCGATCATCTCTTTCCACATAGTTGATTTCTAACAACTATCAATTTATCATACAGGAGTGCAAAATTTAGGAACAAACTGTATCAAACACCATGCATAACGCATAAGTCAGACGAGCATCGTATGTGTATTTGACAATTGCCTCTGAGGGTATCATTTGTACCAATCCTTAAGTACGTAGCTGTTCCATGTAACGCACGTTTTCCCGCCCCGCCGCTCCGCCTCTCAAGACCAATCTCAAGTAGTTACTTTGTACTTTACCGTGCTATTGGAGACAGCATAAGTAGGTAATATAACCAGCTGGGATTCTCAATTGCCAGCCCATCCAGGCCACCATCTCCATACCCCAGGGCATTTGCAAAAACTTTTACAACAGGGGCATCCCTTTTGTGCGGGTGATTCGTTCAGTTCCTCCCGTGGTTTGTGCCAAATATCGTATGCAAATTGATCCCCCGCCAGCCGTCGCTCTTTTTTTCTTACAGAATCTTAGTAAAATGCATGAATAAAGAACTTGAAATTAATACTTTGACCAATGGAAATGCAGAAGTGTTGCGAGAATGGGGCACAAGCACCCAGTCGTATTTTCCTCATGGGCTCGTTCGGCTTCGCGCTCCCGGGACCTCAAGAGGAATTGTTCGCTTGGCCGTGAGCTTTGGGTTAGCCTATGTATATTACCATCCTTTGGAAGTATTTCTGAGGCGTCTGAGCCTGAATTTTTGTTGGTATGCTCTGAGTTTCCCTGTGGCCTGCAGTTTGGGTGATCGGCTTCAGACATCTTTGTGCTGGCAAGAATAATGTCTTTCATCGCACTTTGTGTATGATTATAGGTAGGATATCATAAAAGTTAAGAAGGTAGTTATATAGCCTTGGTGTCATGAACCGTACTACGAATCATGGTCATAATGTCAACTGATAACCGTATTGTTGAGGAGGTAGTCATGACCGCAGTCTTGCTATAATCCGTGAATAGTTTCCTCGCAATTCTGTGTTCGCAAATGAGACCAGACGGAAACAGGAGCATAAAGAGAGATGCAGTTTCTCAAACTTGAAGTCTCGTACCGAGCAAGAATGCACCGTTTCTTATCATTTGCTCCAAAATTTGATGAATGCGTAGTCCATCCTTCATCAATTTCTGTTATCGACCTTCTTCTTGTCAGTGCTCTGCATGTCTTGTCTATCAGACCTCTTTCGTCTGTTGTATGCGATCGTGTAGGATTCACAATGGTCTAGAGCTTTACAGAGTTCGAAGGTCCGGACATTGGCATATGCCAGCTCAACAATACTTGCGAGAATCAACTGGAAGTTAATGCAGCGCTCTTCGAAGCTCATAAAGACAAGTAGATGGCGATTTGTCCATCGCCCAGGCTTCTCTAATATGCATTCACCGTGAAGTACAGACGGCATAATAGCAACAGATTTTTCCTTCACTTGATGCTCTATACGCCGCGCAGTTTAAATAGATTCCCGCCATTTCCATCGTTGACCGCAGCCGAAGTCTCATCTTCCTAGCTATAGATTCTTGGATTTGAAGAATATTGCAGGACGTACTCGCACTGGTTTGTGAGGCTCAGCTTTGCTCGCATTTTCGGAGAATTGATATCATGCGGATCAATAAACAGATCCTGGTACTTATGAGATAATATCGCAAGAAGCACGAAGAGTAAGAAGGATTGGAGGTGAGGTTTAGGAAGGAAGTCGCGAATGCACAGACCGCCAGCCTAACCATCAATGACGTAGCACAAATAATTTGTTTGTACGACAAAACGCTGCATTTTCAATTTAAATACAATCACCAAAAAAACATCCCTACAATATAATCGCAAGTATGTCGCCTTCAAGGGGTACTACAATTGATGAAACTACATCCCCGTCTACTTCGCCCCAATCTCAGTCCCTCACTGCAACAGAACGGACCGCTCAACTCCGCAGTTCCAGCGCTCTCAACTCTATCACCCAAAACATCCAATACCTCATCTCTCCCGGTTCCCCTACCTCCCCAAAACCCGTTCGATTTCGTACCCGCGCTCTTCTTCGGGCTCTTCACTCCATAACTGTCTTTATATTCTGGCGTGTTATCCGGTATGCCAAGTACGCAGTTGTGGGTTCTATCGTCGCAGCGCTATCTGCTACTACCATTGGAAGTTTTGCGACAGGGATTGGATGGGTTGTTGCGCCCACGGGAGTCATAGGAGTTTTGGGAATGAGTAGTTTGTGGTGGGTAGGGAAATGGGGGTTTAGTAAGACGAAGATGGGGAAGAGGTGGGAGAGGAAAGTTGAGGAGGAGGCGGATAGGCTTGAAAGAGAGGATACGGAGACGAGGAAAGAACAAGTGAAGACGGATGGTCAGTGGCGGGATGTCACGGGACCAAAGGCTGTGCCGTGGTAGGTCGTATTAAGCACTCGTAGCTGGGATGTTCTATCTAATATCGAGAGTGGAGGCGTGAATGGGAAGATGATGTACAAATGCAAAATTACAATCTCACAAGGGTGAAACGTATCGCCAACCATGTAAATAAAGCCCTCTGCATCTCATAAGTTCTACTTTGGCTAGCACCATACACTTATTGATATGCAACCGAACAGCCAAGAAGATATGGCCTGCAGTCAAACGTAAACCAGCTTTATTATAATGACAGTATTGTAATCTCAATGCTAAACCTAAAACT